>VDFB02047230.1:323635226-323767726 GCA_007258455.2 Sequoia sempervirens | reverse complement strand
GCCACGATAGTAATTCAACTTAGTACAAGAGGAACCGCTGATTCACACATTTGGTCATTGTGCTTGGTTGAAAAGCTAGTGGCGTGAAGCTATCGTGTGTTGGATTATGACTGAACACCTCTAAGTCAGAATCCACGCTAGATGCGGCACATCTCTCTCTCTAGCTACATCGCGACCTGCAGTAGGGGTGCTCTTGCACCCCCAGAGGCCCGTGTCATTGGCTATCTTTGATCAGCGCAACAGCATGGTCGAAGCAACTTGGATAACAATTTCAAGCGGTCGGCGAGAAGAATCTTTTACAGACGACTTAAATAAGTGACAAGGTATTGCTGCCACAATCCACTGAGATTCAGCCCTCTGTCACTCTGATTCGTAACACCTTTGGCTCTATTGTAGGTGGGGTTTGTCGACACCGCCCCCCCTGTGAGATATTTTTCAAAGTGATAATTGGTGGTGGGGTTCTAGTGTGCGCCCCATTGGGTTGCATTATTCTAACAAGTCCGTATGGGTGGTTGGATTTCTGGAATGCTTTGCCTTGGTTGCGTTTCCATCCCCCAAGTCTGGTCCGAAGTGGGGTTCTCGATGCCTCAGTGGGGTTGGGGTTGGGATTTAACTTCGCCAAGTCCAAAGTGGGGTTCCTGATGCCTTGGTGGGGTTGGGGTTGGGATTTCCCTTCACAAAGTCCAAAGTGGGGTTCCTGATGCCTTGGTAGGGTTGGGGTTGGGATTTCCCTTCACCAAGTCCAAAGTGGGGTTCCCGATGCCTTGGTGGGGTTGGGGTTGGTATTTCCCTTCACCAAGTCCAAAGTGGGGTTCCTGATGCCTTGTTGGGGTTGGGGTTAGGATTTCCCTTCACCAAGTCCAAAATGGGGTTCTCGATGCCTTGGTGGGGTTGGGGTTGAGATTTCCCTTCACCAAGTCCAAAGTGGGGTTCCCGATGCCTTATTGGGGTTGGGGTTGGGATTTCCGTTCACCAAGTCCAAAGTGGGGTTCCCGATGCCTTGGTGCAGTTGGGGTTTTCCTTCCACCATGTCCGAAGTGGGGTTTTGGGTACCTACGCGGGGTTCCTGGTGCCTGTGTGGGGTTGGGGCTTACCCTTTTCCAAGTCTAATCCGAAGTGGGTTTGGGGTCTCCCTTCCCCAAGTTCAATCCAAAGCGCCTAAGTGGGGTGTTTGGGGTCTCCCTTCCCCAAGTTCAGTCCAAAGCGCCTAAGTGGGGTTTGGGGTTTCCCTTCCCCAAGTTTAGTCCAAAGCGAGGTCCCATGTAATGGAAGCACCAAGGGAAACTTGGACATGACCCGAACCTTGGCTTTGGAGTTCCAGTTCCAGTGTCCAAGGGGAGCACTAGGGGCAACTTGGACATGCACTGGATCTTGGCTTAGGAGTTCTAGTTCCATTGTCCAAGGGAAGCACCAGGGGCGACTAGGACATGCACCAGATCTTGGCTTCGGAGTTTTAGTTCCAGTGACCAATGGGAGCACCAGGGGCGGCCTACGGGGCTAGGAGCACTTGGACATGCACTGGATCTTGGCATCGGAGTTCCAATTCTAGTTCCACTGCCTAGGGGGAGCATCGGGACAACTTGGGTGACTTGAACGACCTGCGTGAATTGGACGACTTGGACATGCATTGGATCTTGGCTTCAGAGTTCCAGTTCTAGTTTCCAAGGGGAGCACCAGGGGCGACTTGGGCATGCACTGGATCTTGGCTTCAGAGTTCTCGTGTCCAAGGGGAGCACCATGCGCGACTTGGATGACTTGGACATGCACTGGATCTTGGCTTTCAGGGCTTTGAAAATGGGTCCCAGAGATCGGCTCCGATAACGGGTCCTAAAAATTGGCTTCGAGAATTGGTCCCAAACATAGGCTCCAAAAATGGGTCCAAAAAATTGGCTATGAAAATCGGGCTCCAAAAATTGGCTACGAGAATCAGGCTCCAAAAGTGGGTCCCAAAAATCGAGCCCCGAGAGGTGGGACTGGATCGAGCCCGGAAAGAGTCTCCAAAAATAGGTCCCAAAAATCGGCCCTAGAGATCGGCTCCAAAAATGGGTCCCCAAAATCAGGCTCCAAAAGTGGGCCCCAAAACTTAGCTCCGAAAATCAAGCCCCAATAAGTGGGACTGGATCGAGTCCAGAAAAACAGGCTCCAAAAACAGATCCCAAAAATCGGCCCCAAAAATTGGGGTCCAAAAATGGGGCCCAAAAACTGGCCCCAAAAATCGGGCTCCAAAAGTTTGGATCCAAAACTCGTAAATCGGGGGGCTTGATCATATTTCAGCATCATCCTACTAATTTTTGGGAATTAGACAAATAGCTTATATAGGGGGGTGGTGTCATTCGAGAGGCCGCCCACGGAGTCCCATTCTGACAGTCCCGTCCCATCCCCATCCCGGAACTTGGCGACTTGGACATGCATTGGATCTTGGGTTCGATGACTTGGACATTCGCTGGACTTGGGCGACTTAGGAACTAGGGGTCTCGAAAGTGGGCTCCAAAAGATGCATTATAAAAATGTGTCCCAAAAATGGGTCACTCAACCAAACACTAAAAAGGGTGCAACACTGGGACTTCCCAGGAGGTCACCCATCCCAGTACTACTTCGGCCCAAGTGCACTTAACTGCGGAGTTCTAATGGGATCCGGTGCACTAACGCTAGTATGATCAAACCTATAAAGGACTTGTCACCACACTGTCTTGGGGCACACACTAACAACGTAGTCACCTTTCGTGCGATCTCGTCCCGCCCATCTTGTCTCGTCCAGGGGTCATGTCCCGGGTTTGGGGTTTCCCTTCCCCAAGACCGATCCGATATGGGGTATACGGGGGTGCATGTTCCTGGAGGGGCTTTCCAGAGGTTGTCCAGTTCCAGTGGGGCATACTAGTTCCAAGGTGGACAGGGCGTCCAATGCAGGGCGTTCCAGTGCCGCATCGGAGCCCTGTCCCAGTACTCTTGTACAGCAGGTCCCTGAGTTGAGTCCCTTTGGCGGGCCCTAGGATCGTGGCCAGGCCACCTTTAGAGAATACGGGTCCAAAACATGGGTCATCCGATAAAACACTGGAAAAGGGTGCAACACTGGCACTTTCTGGGAGGTTGCCCATCCCAGTACTACTCCGGCCCAAGCGCGCTTAACTCGCACAGGTGCGGAAATGGGTGCGAGCGGTGAAGAAATGTGGGATTGAATGGGGTCCCAAAAATGGGGTCAGAAAATAGGTCTCGGAACTGGGCGCGAGTGTTGTAGGAATTCACAGCGTTGCGGAAAAGCGGGGTTGAATCGGGTCCCAAAAATCGTACCCAAAATCGGGTACGAGTGTTGCAGAAACTTGCAGGGGTGCGGAAAAGTGGGATTGAATCGGGTCCCAAAAGTCAGCTTTGAAAGTTGGGGTCCAAAAGTCGGCTCGGAAAATGGGTCCCAAAAATCGGTGTTGAAAATGGGTCCGCAAAAATCGGCTCTGAAAATGGGTCCCGAAAATTGGCTCCGAAAATGGGTCCCAAAAGATTGCTTGAAAAACGGGTCAAAAAAATCAGCTCCGAAATCGGGTCTCAAAACTTGGCTCCGAAAATCGAGCCACAAAAGGTGGGATGGATCGAGTCGCAGAAAAAGGGCTCCAAATATAGGTCCCAAAAATTGGCGCTGAAAATGGGTCAGAAAATCGGGACCCGAAAATCAGCTCTGAAAATGGGTCCCAAATATCGGCTCCGAGAATTGGGCTCCAAAAGTCGGTCCTAAAACTCGGCTCCAAAAATGGGTCATCTGATAAAACACTAGAAAAGGGTACAACACCGAGACTTCCCAGGAAGTCACCCATCCCAGTATTACTCTGGCTCGAACGTGCTTAACTTGCACATGTGTGGAAATGGGTGCGAGTGTTGCAAGAGCTCGGAGCGGTGCGACCGGTGCAGGAACTTGTAGGGGTGCATAAAAGTGGTATTGAATCGGGTCCGAAAATGGGTGAGCGCGGTGCAGGAACTCGCAGGGGTACGGAAAAGTGGGATTGAATCGGGTCCAAACAGTCGGCTCTAAAAACCGGGTCCAAAAATGGGCCCAAAAAATTCGCTCCAAAAATTGGACCCTGTTTTTTGGGACTCGATCCAGTCCCACTTTTTGGGGCTCGATTTTCGGAGCCGAGTTTGCGGACCCACTTTTGGAGCCCGTTTTCTCGGAGCCTAGTTTCGGTACCCACTTTTGGAGCCCGTTTTTCGGAGCTAATTTTTTGAGCCCGATTTTCGGAGCCAATCTTTGGGACCCATTTTCGGAGTTGATCTTTGGGACCTATTTTCGGAGCCGATTTTTGGGACCTATTTTTGGACTCTTTTTTTGGGCTCGATTTTCGGAGTCGAGTTTTGGGACCCCCATTTTTGGAGCCCGATTCTTGGACCCGATTTTTGGTACCCATTTTCGGAGCCGATCTTTGGAGCCCGACTTTCGGAGCCAATTTTTCGGAGCCAATTTGGGAGCCAATTTTTTGGATTGATTTTTGGAGCCATTTTTCTGGGACTCAATGCAGTCCCACCTTTTGGGGCTCGGTTCTCAGAGCTGAGTTTTGGGACCCAATTTCAGATCCTGATTATCGGAGCCGAGTTTTGGGACCGGTTGTCGGAGCCGATTTTTCGGACCCATTTTCAGAGCCAATCTTTGGGACCCATTTTTAGAGTCAATTTTTGGGACCCAATTTTGGTGCTGATTTTTGGGACCCATTTTTCGAGCCATTTTTTGGACCCCGATTTTTAGACTCGATTCAATCCCACTTTTCCGCACCCCTGTGAATTCCTACACCGCTCGCACCCGTTTTTGGGACCCATTTTTAGAGCCGGTTTTTGGAGCCCTTTTTCTGAGACTTGATCCAGTCTGAGCTTTCGGGGCTTGATTTTCGGAGCCGAGTTTGGGGACCCAATTTCAGATCCCGATTCTTGGAGCCGATATTTGGGACTTGTTTTTTGAGCTGATTTTTAGAGTGAATTCTTGCACCGTTGCGAGTTCTTGCACCGTTGCGAGATCCTGCAACACTCGCATTTAGTTTTGGGGCTGATTTTTGGAACCCATTTGTGGACCTTGTTTTCAGAGCCGACTGTTTGGACCCGATTCAATCCCACTTTTCTGCACTCCTGCGAGTTCCTGCACCGCTCGCACCCATTTTCAGACACGATTCAATCCCACTTCTATGCACTCCTGTGAGTTCCTGCACTGATTGCACTGCTGCGAGCTCCTGCAACACTCACACCCATTTCCGCACCCGTGTGAGTTAAGCATGCTCGGGCCGGAGTAATACTGGGATGGGTGACCTCCCGGGAAGTCTTAGTGTTGCACCATTTTCTAGTGTTTTATCGGATGACTCGTTTTTGGAGCCGAGTTTCAGGACCCACTTTTGGAGCCCAATTCTTGGAGCCAATTTTTGGGACCCATTTTCAGAGCCAATTTTTGGACCCATTTTTAGCGCCAATTTTTGGGACCTATATTTGGAGCCCTTTTTCTGGGACTCGATCCATCCAACCTTTTGGGGCTCAATTTTTAGAGCCGAGTTTTAAGACCCGATTTCGGAGCCAATTTTTGGAACTTGTTTTTCGAGCCGACTTTTGACACCCATTTTTGGAGCCAATTTTCGGGACCCATTTTCAGAGCTAATCTTTGCTGACCCATTTCAACGCAGATTTTTGGGACCCGGTTTTGGAGCCAATTTTTGGGACCCATTTTTCAAGCCGAATTTTGGGACTCGATTCAATCACACTTTTCTGCACCCCTGCGAGTTCCTGCAATACTTGCACCTGATTTTGGGGGCAATTTTCGGGACCCAATTCAACCCCGCTTTTCTGCAATGCTGTGAGTTCCTACAACACTCGCGCCTAGTTCTGGGACCCATTTTCTGACCCCATTTTTGGGACCCGATTCAATCCCACGTTTCTGCACCGCTCGCACCCATTTTTGCACTGCTGCGAACCCTTGCAACACTCGCACCCATTTCCGCACCCGTACCAGTTAAGCGCGCTTGGGCCTGAGTAGTACTGGGATGGGCGACCTCCAGGGAAGTGCCAGTGTTGCACCCTTTTCTAGTGTTTTATCGGATGACCCATGTTTTGGACCCCTATTCTCTAAAGGTGGCCCGACCACGAGCCTAGGGCCCGCCAAAGGGACTCGATTCAGAGACCTGCTGTACAAGACTATTGGGATGGGGCTCCGATGCGGTACTAGAACGCCTCTGCATTGGACGCCCTATCCACCTTGGAACTGGTACGCCCCACTGGAACTGGACAATCGCTGGAAAGCCCCCTACAGGAACATGCACCTCCGTATACCCCACATCAGATTGGTCTTGGGGAAGGGAAACCCCAAACCTGGGACATGACCCCTAGACGAGACAAGATGGGCGAGACGAGATCGTACGAAAGGTGACTGTGTTGTTAGTGTGTGCCCCAAGATAGTGTGGTGACAAGTCCTTGATGGGTCTGATTATACCAGCGTTAGTGCACCAGATCCCATTAGAACTCCGCTATTAAGCGCGCTTGGGCCGAAGTAGTATTGGGAAGGGTGACCTCCCGGGAAGTCTCGGTGTTGGACCCTTTTTAGTGTTTAGTCGAGTGACACATTTTTTATAATGCATCTTTTGGAGCCCACTTTCGAGACCCCTAGTCCCTAAGTCGCCCAAGTCCATCGCATGTCCAAGTCGTCGAACCCAAGATCTAGTGCATGTCCAAGTCGCCAAGTTCCGGGGTGGGGATGGGACGGGACTATCGGAATGGGACTCCGTGGGCGGCCTCTCCAATGACACCACCCCCTATATAAGCTATTTGTCTGATTCCCAGAAATCAGTAGGATGACGCCGAAATATGATCAAGCCCCTCGATTTACGAGTTTTGGATCCAAACTTTTGGAGGTCGATTTTTGGGGCCGGTTTTTGGGCCCCATTTTTGGACCCCGATTTTTGGGACCTATTTTTGGAGCCTATTTTTCTGAACTCGATCCAGTCGCACTTATTGGGGCTTGATTTTCGGAGCCGAGTTTCGGGGCCCACTTTTGGAGCCCGATTTTTGGGACCCGTTTTTGAAGCCGATCTCTGGGGCCGATTTTTGGGACCTATTTTTGGAGACTCTTTTCGGGCTCAATCCAGTCCCACCTCTCGGGGCTCAATTTTTGGGACCCACTTTTGGAGCCCGATTCTCAGAGACAATTTTTGGGAGCATTTTTCGGAGCCAATTTTTGGAGCCCGATTTTCATTGCCATTTTTTGGGACCCATTTTCGGAGCCGATGTTTGGGACCGATTCTCGGAGTTGATTTTTAGGACCCGTTATCGGAGCCGATCTATGGGACCCATTTTCAGAGCCCCGAAAGCCAAGATCCAGTGCATGTCCAAGTCATCCAAGTCACGCATGGTGCTTGCCTTGGACACCGGAACTCCGAAGCCAAGATCCGGTGCATACCCAAGTCGCCCCTTGTGCTCCCATTGGACACTGGAATTGGAACTCCGAAGCCAAGATCCAATGCATGTCCAAGTTGTCCAATTCGCTCAGGTCGTTCAATTCACCCAAGTTGTCCCGGTGCTCCCCATGGATGTTGGAACTAGAATTGGAACTCTGATGCCAAGATCCAGTGCATGTCCAAGTCCTCCTTGCCCTGTAGGCCGCCCCTCGTGCTCCCATTGGTCACTGAAACTGAAACTCCGAAGCCAAGATCTGGTGCATGTCCTAGTTGCCCCTGATGCTTCCGTTGGACAATGGAACTGGAACTCCCAAGACAAGATCCAGTGCATGTCCAAGTCCCCCCTGGTGCTCCCCTTGGACACTGGAACTTGAAATCTGAAGCCAAGGTTTGGGTCATGTCCATGTCGCCCTTGGTGCTCCTGTTACATGGGACCTCGCTTTGGATTGAACTTGGGGAAGGGAGACCCAAACCCCACTTCGGATCGGACTTGGAAAAGGGTAAGCCCCAACGCAACGCAGGCACTGGGAACCCCGCGTAGGTACCGAGAACCCCACTTCGGACATGGTGAAAGGAAAACCCCAACCCCACAAAGGCATCGAGAACCCCACTTTGGACTTGGTGAAGGGAAACCTCAATGCCACTACGGACTTGGTGAAGGGAAATCCCAACTCCAACCCCACCAAGGCATCGAGAACTTGGCAAAGGGTAAACCCCAAACCCCACTTCAGATTGGACTTGGAAAAGGGTAAGCCCCAACCCCACGCATGCACCGGGAATCCCACTTTGGCCTTGGAGAGAATCCCCCACCTTGCGTACTTACCCAGAACCCCAACCACACCAAGGCATCGAGAACCCCACTTTGGAGTAAAACAGAGCACCAGGGGTGTTCCATAAACAACCAAGGGTTGCACCAAAGTGTAGAGCAAGGTTGTTCCAAGGGGGCACCGGGGGTGTTCCAAGTGCACCAGGGGTTGCACCGGGGTTCAAGACAGGGTCCAGAAATAGGGTTCCGAAGTGGGCAGCAGGACAAGTAAAGACCACAACCAAGTCCGTGGGTGGAGCCAAAGGAAGGTTATCATGATATTGGAAGGATGCGATATTCTTCGAGGGCTCGGTATTATGATGGCTTCTCAAGGCTAGGTGAAGGGGAACTGTGCATGGTAATGGTTTCCCAAGCCAAAAGTGGAAATGTGGATATTTCCTACAGTTGCCAGGGAATCCGCCGAATAACCATTATGGGGGAATGAGTACCCCGTCGTTGTTTTCGTACCACACAGAGGCATGGCCCGTGACAATTGACCCCAGGTCCATGACTAGGCCACCTTAGATAATAGGGGTCTTGAAAGTGGGCTCCAAAAAATGCACTCTAAAAATGTGTCCCAAGAGTGGATTCAAAAAATGGGTCACTCGACTGAACACTAAACAGGTTGCAACACTGGGACTTCCCAGGAGGTCACCCATCCCAGTACTACTCCGGCCCAAGCACGCTTAACTGCGGAGTTCTGATGGGATCCGGTGCACTAACGCTGGTATGATTGCACCCATCAAGGGCTAGTCACCACACTGTCTTGGGGCACACTGTAAACACGCAGTCACCTTTTGTGCGATCTCGTCCTGCCCATCTTGTCTCATCCAGAGGTCATGTCTCAGGTTTGGGGTTTTCCTTCCCTATGTTAGAAGTGGGGTTCCTCATGCATAAGTGGGGTTGGGGTTTCCCTTCCCCAAGAACGATCTGATGTGGGGTATACGGGGGGGAGGGGGTGTTCCTAGAGGGGGCTTTCCAGCGGTTGTCTAGTTCCAAGGTGGACAGGGCGTTCTCGTGCCACATCAGAGCCCCATCCTAGTAGTCTTATACAGCAGGTCCCTGAGTCGAGTCCCATTGGCGAGCCCTAGGCTTGTGACCGAGCCACCTTTAGAGAATAGGGTTCCAAAAAATGCGTTCCAAAAATGGGTCACCCGATAAAACACTGGAAAAGGGTGCAACACTGCCACTTCCCAGGAGGTCACCCATCCCAATACTACTCCGACCCAAGCGCGGTTAACTCACATAGGTGCAGAAATGGGTGGAAGTGTTGCAGGGGCTCGCAGCGGTGCAGGAACTCGTAAGGGCGTAGAAATGTGGGATTGAATCAGGTTCCAAAACTGGGTGCAAGTGTTGCAGGAACTCACAGCGTTGCAGAAAAGCGAGATTGAATCAGGTCCCAAAAATCGGTCTCGAAAATCACCCCCAAAACTGGGTGCGATTGTTGTAGGAACTCGCAGCGGTGCAGAAAAGTGGGATTCAATCGGGTCCCAAAAGTCAGCTTTGAAAATTGGGGTCCAAAAGTCAGCTTGGAAAATGGGTCCCAAAAATTGGCTCCAAAACTGGGTCCCAAAGATCGGCTCCAGAAAATGGGTCCCGAAAGTTGCCTCCAAAAATCGGTCTCAAACGTTAGCTCAGAAAACGGGTCCCAAAAATTGGCTCCAAAATTTGGTCCCAAAACTTGGCTCTGAAAATTGAGCCCCAAAAGGTGGGATGGATCGAGTCCCAGGGAAAGGGCTCCAAATATGGGTCCCAAAAATTGGCTCTAAAAATCAGCTCCAAAACTGGGTCCCAAAAATTGGATTTGAAAATGGGTCCCAAAGATCGGCTCCAAAAATTGGCTCTGAAAATTGGTTCCAAAAATCGGATCCAAAAATAGGTCCCAAAAATTGGCTCCGAGAATTGGGCTCTAAAACTGGGTCCCAAAAGTCGGCTCCGAAAATCAAGCCCCGAAAGGTCAGACTTGATCGAGTCCCAGAAAAAGGGCTCCAAAAATAGGCTCTAAAAATGGGTCCTAAAGATCGGCTTCGAAAATGGGTCCCAAAAATTGGCTCTGAAAATGGGTGCCAAAAACGGGTGCGAGCGGTGTAGAAACTCGCAGGGGTGCGGAAAAGTAGGATTGAATCGAGTCTGAAAATTGGGGTCCAAAAAGTGGCTCAGAAAATGGGTCCCAAAAATTGACTCTAAAAATGGGTCCCAAAGATCAGCTCCGACAACCGGTCCCAAAACTGGGGTCTGAGAATCGAGATCCGAAATTGGGTACCAAAACTCGGCTCCAAAAATTGAGCCCCAAAAGGTGGAACTACATTGAGTCCCAGAAAAATGGGTCCAAAAATAGGTTCCAAAAATCGGCTCCAAAATTGGGTCCAAAAAATTGGCTCTGAAAATCAGGCTCCAAAGATCAGCTCCTAAAATGGGTACCAAAAATCGGGTCCGAGAATCGGGCTCCAAAAATGGGGGTCCCAAAACTCGACTCCGAAAATCGAGCCCCAAAAAAGAGTCTTCAAAAATAGGTCCCAGAGATCAGCTCCCAAAATGGGTCCTAAAAATTGGCCCCGAAAATTGGGCTCGAAAAATGGGCTCCGAAAAATGGGCTCCAAAAGTGGGTCCCGAAACTAGGCTCCAAGAAAACGGGCTCCAAAACTGGGTCACCAAACTTGGCTCCGAAAATCGAGCCCCAAAGAGAGGGACTGGATCGAGTCCCAAAAAGAAGGGGTCCAAAAATCGGGCTCCAAAACTGGGTCCCCAAAATCGGCTCCGAAAATTGGGCTCCAAAAAATGGGCCCCAAAATAGGGCTTCGAAAATAGAGCCCCAAAAGTGGGTCCAAAATTTTGGATCCAAATGTCATAAATCGGGGCGCTGGGTCATTCCTCGGCGTCATCCTACCGATGCCTGATATTTGGACAAATAGCTTATATAGGGGGGTGGTGTCATTCAAGAGGGCCCCCACGGAGTCCCATTCCGAAAGACCCGTCCAGTCCTGTACTGGCAGTCCCGTCCCCACCCTAGAGCTCGAGAGGTGACATATATATATACGTTGGCGACTTGGGCGACTTGGATGACTCAGACATGTGTTGAATCTTGGCTTCGGTGACTCTTGGTGAACTCGGACGACTCGAACATGCACTGGATCTTGGCTTCGGCAAATTGGACGACTTGGCGAACTCGGCGACTTGGGTGACATGGACGACTCAGACATGCGCTGGATCTTGGATCCGGCGACTTGGACGACTTGGCGAACTCGACGACTTGGGCGACTTGCATGACTTGGACATGCACTGGGTCTTGGCTTCGGCAAATTGGACGACTTGGTGAATTCAATGACTTGGGCAACTTGGACGACTCAGACATGCACTGGATCTTGGCTTCGGCGAATTGGATGACTTGGAAAACTCGGCGACTTGGGCGACTTGGACGACTCAGACATGCACTGGATCTTCACTTTGGCGACTTGGGCGACTCAGACATGCATTGGATCTTGGCTTCGGCAACTTGGATGACTTGGCGAACTCGGCGACATGGACGACTCGGACTCGGGCGACGTGGACGACTCAGACATGCATTGGATCTTCGCTTCAGCGACTTGGGTGACTTGGACGACTCAGACATGCATTGGATCTTGGCTTCGGTGACTTGGATGACTTGGCGAACTTGGGGCTTGATTTTCGGAGCTGAGTTTTGGGACCCAATTTCGGATCCTGATTCTCAGAGCCAAGTTTTGGGACCGGTTGTTGGAGCCGATTTTTTAGACCCGTTTTCGGAGCCAATTTTTGGGACCCAATATTGGTGCCGATTTTTGGGACCAATTTTCTGAGCCATTTTTTGGACCCCATTTTTAGACCCGATTCAATCCCGCTTTTCCGCACCCCTGCGAGTTTCTACACTGCTCGCACCAGTTTTTGGCACCCATTTTCAGAGCTGATTGTTGGAGCCCGATTTTTGGAGCCAATTTTTGGGACCCATTTTTAGAGCCAATTTTTGGAGCGCCTTTTTTGGGACTCGATCCAGTCTGACCTTTCGGGGCTCGATTTCTGTAGCCAAGTTTGGGAACCCAATTTCAGAGCCCGATACTCAGAGCTAATTTTTTGGACCTCAATTTTCAGACCTGATTCAATGCCACTTTTCTACACCCCTCCGATTTCCTACACCGCTCGCACCCGTTTTTGGCACCCATTTTCGGAGCCGATTGTTGGAGCCCGATTTTTGGGACCCATTTTCAGAGCCGATTTTTGGAGCCCATTTTCTGGGACTCGATCCAGTCTGACCTTTCGGGGCTCAATTTTTGGAGCAGAGTTTGGGGACCAAATTTCAGAGCCCGATTTTCAGATCCGATTCAATGTCGCTTCCGCACCCCTACAATATCCTACACTGTTCGCACCCGTTTTTGGCACCCATTTTCAGAGCCGATTATTGGAGCTCGATTTTTGGGACCCATTCTCGGAGCCGATTTTTGGAACCATTTTTCTGGGACTCGATGCAGTCTGACTTTTCGAGGCTCGATTTTTGGAGCCAAGTTTGGGGCCCCAAATTTCAGAGCCCGATTCTCGGAGCCGATTTTTGGGACACGTTTTTGGAATTAATTTTCAGAGCCAATTTTTGGGACCCATTTTCAGAGCCGATCTTTGGGACCCATTTTTAGAGCCGATTTTTGAGACCCAATTTCAGAGCTGAGTTTTGGGACCCATTTTCTGAGCCAATTTTTGGGACTCGATTCAATCCCACTTTTTTGCACCCCTGCGAGTTCCTGCACCGCTCGCACCCATTTCCGGACCGCTGCGAAATCCTGCAACACTCACACCCAGTTTTGGGGCCGATTTTTGGGACCCATTTTCGGACCCAATTTTTAGAGCCGATTGTTTGGACCCAATCCAGTCCCACTTTTGCGCACCCCTGCAAGTTCCTGCACTGCTCGCACCGATTTTCTTACCTAATTTTTGGGTCCCGATTCAATCCCACTTTTGTGCACCCCTGTGAGTTCCTGTACTGGTCGCATCCATTTCCAAACCGCTCTGAGCTCCTGCAACACTCGCACCCACTTCCACACCCACTCGAGTTACGCATGCTTAGGCCGGAGTAGTACTAGGATGGGTGACCTCCCAGGAAGTCTCGGTGTTGCACCCTTTTCTAGTGTTTTATCGGATGACTCATTTTTGGAGCTGATTTTCGAGACCCACTTTTGGAGTTCGATTCTCGGAGCCGATTTTTGGGACCCATTTTTGGAGCCAATCTTTGGGACCCATTTTCAGTGCCGATTTTTGGACTCTTTTTTGGGGCTCCATCCAGTCCCACCTTCCAAGGCTCAATTTTTGGAGCCGAGTTTCAGGACCCACTTTTGGAGCCCAATTCTCAGAGTTGATTTTTGGGACCCATTTTCAGAGCTGATTTTTGGGGCTTGATTTTCGGAGCCAATTTTTGGGACCTGTTTTCGGAGCTGGTCTTTGGGACCCATTTTCAGAGCCAATTTTTTGGACCTATATTTGGAGCGCTTTTCTTGGGACTCGACCCATCCCACCTTTTGGGGCTCAATTTTTCAGAGCTGAGTTTTGGGACCCAATTTTGGAGCTGATTTTTGGGACTCATTTTCTGAGCTAACTTTTGGGGCTGATTTTCAAAGCCAATTTTCGGGACCCATTTTTTGGAGCTGATATTTGCGGATCCATTTTCAATGCCAATTTTTGGGACCCATTTTCTGAGCTGACTTTTGGACCCCAATTTTTCAGAGCTGACTTTTGGGACCCAATTCAATCCCAGTTTTCCGCACCCCTGCGAGTTCTTGCAACACTCGCACCAGGTTTTTGGGGCGATTTTCGGGACCCGATTCAATCCCGCTTTTCCGCACATGCTCGCACCCATTTCCGTAATGTTGCGAGTTCCTGCAACACTCGCACCCAATTTCGGGACCCATTTTCTGACCTAATTCAATCCCACGTTTCTGCACACCTGCGAGTATCAGGCTCCAAAAAATTGGCTCTAAGAATGGGTCCCAAAAATTGGCTCCAAAAATCGGGCACCAAAAATTGCCTCTTAAAATGGGTACCAAAAATGGGGGTCCCAAAACTCAACTCCGAAAATCGAGCCCAAAAAAAGAGTCCAAAAAATCAGGATCCAAAAGTGGGTCCCCAAAATCGAGATCCGAAATTAGGATCTAAAATTGGGTTCCAAAACTCAGCTTTGAGAATGGAGCCCCAAAAGGTGGGATTGCATTGAGTCCCAGAAAAAATGGCTCCAAAAATAGGTCCCAAAAATAGGCTCCGAAAATGGGTCCCAAAAATCGGACTCCAAGGATCAGCTCTGAAAATGGGTACCAAAAATCGGGTCCAAAAATGGGGGTCCCAAAACTCGACTCTGAAAATCGAGCCCAAAAAAAGAGTCTCCAAAAAATCGGGCTCCAAAAGTGGGTCCCCAAAATCGAGATCCGAAATTGGGTCCCAAAACTCGGCTCCGAAATTGGGTCCCAAAACTCGGCTTCAAAAGTCGAGCCCCAAAAGGTGGGACTACATTGAGTCCCAGAAAAAATGGCTCCAAAAATAGGTCCCAAAAATCGGCTCCGAAAATGGGTCCCAAAAACTGGCTCCGAAAATCTGGCTCCAAAGATCGGCTCCGAAAATGGGTACCAAAAATCGGGTCCAAGAATTGGGCTCCAAAAATGGGGGTCCCAAAACTCGACTTCGAAAATAGAGCCCAAAAAAAGAGTCTCCAAAAAAAAGGGACTGCATTGAGATCCAGCGCATGCCTAAGTTGTCCATGTCGCCCAAGTCGCCAAGTCGTCCAAGTCGCCCAAGTCACCAAGTCTTGCCGACGTTGCCGGCATATATATATATATGTGTGTGTGTGTGTGTGTGTGTGTGTGTGACCTCTCGAGCTCTAGGGCGGGGACGTGACTGCCAGTAAAGGATGGGACGGGTCTTTCAGAATGGGACACTGTTGGGGGCCTTTCGAATGACACCACCCCCTATATAAGCTATTTGTATGAATCCCAGACATCGGTAGGATGACGCCGAAGAATGACCCAGCTCCCCGATTTACGACTTTTGGATCCAAACTTTTGGACCCACTTTTTGGGCCTGATTTTCAGAGCCTGTTTTTGGGGCCCGTTTTTGGAGCCCAATTTTCAGAGCCGATTTTGGGGACCCACTTTTGGAGCCTGATTTTTGGGATCTATTTTTGGACCCTGTTTTTTGGGACTCTATCCAGTCCCACTTTTTGGGGCTCAATTTTCGGAGCCGAGTTTGGGGACCCACTTTTGGAGCCCGTTTTCTCGGAGCCTAGTTTCGGGACCCACTTTTTAAGCCAGTTTTTCGGAGCTGATTTTTCGTGCCTGATTTTCGGTGCAATTTTTGCGACCCATTTTCGGAGCCGATCTCTGGGACCTATTTTCAAAGCCAATTTTTGGGAGCTATTTTTGGAGACTCTTTTTCTGGGCTCGATTTTTGGAGTCGAGTTTTGGGACCCCCATTTTTGGAGTCCGATTATTGGACCCGATTTTTGGTACCCATTTTTGGAGCCGATCTTTGGAGCCCGATTTTCAGAGCCAACTTTTGGGATCCAATATGGGAGCTAATTTTTGGGACCTATTTTTGGAGCCATTTTTCTGGGACTCAGTGCAGTCCCACCTTTTGGGACTCGATTCTCGGAGCCCAGTTTTGGGACCGGTTGTCAGAGACAATTTTTCGGACCCATTTTTAGAGCCGATCTTTGGGACCCATTTTTAGAGTCAATTTTTGGGACCCAATTTTGGTGCCAATTTTTGGGACCCATTTTCTGAGCCATTTTTTGGACCCCAATTTTTAGACTCGATTCAATCCCGCTTTTACGCACCCCTGCGAGTTCCTACACCGCTCGCACCCGTTTTTGGGACCCATTTTTAGAGCCGATTTTTGGAGCCCTTTTTCTGGGACTCAATCCAGTTCGAGCTTTTGGGGCTTGATTTTCAGAGCCGAGTTTGGGGACCCAATTTCAGAGCCCGATTCTCGCAGCCAATTTTTGGGACCCATTTTTGTAGCTGATTTTTGGAGCCAATTTTTGGGGCCCATTTTCGGAGCCAATCTTTGGGGACCCATTTTCAGAGCCAATTTTTTGGACCTAGTTTTGGAGCTGAGTTTTGGGACCCATTTTTTGAGCCAATTTTTCAGACCCGATTTAGTCCCACTTTTCTACACCCCTGCGAGTTCTTGCACCGCTTCGAGATCTTGCAACATTTGCACTCAGTTTTGGGGCCAGTTTTTGGGACCCATTTTTGGACCAGTTTTTAGAGCCGACTGTTTGGACCCAATTCAATCCCAATTTTCCGCACCCCTGCGAGTTCCTGCACCGCTCGCACCAATTTTCAGACCCGATTCAATCCCACTTCTATGCACCCCTGTGAGTTCCTACACCGGTCTCACCGCTGCGAGCTCCTGCAACACTCGCACCCATTTCTGCACCCGTGCGAGTTAAGCACGTTCGGGCCGGAGTAATACTGGGATGGGTGACCTCACGGGAAGTCTTGGTGTTGCACCCTTTTCTAGTGTTTTATTGGATGACCTATTTTTGGAGCCGAGTTTCAGGACCCACTTTTGGATCCCAATTCTCAGAGCCGATTTTTGGGACCCATTTTCAGATCCAATTTTTGAACCCATTTTCAGCGCCAATTTTTGAGACCTATATTTGGAGCCCTTTTTCTATGACTCGATCCATCCAACTTCTTGGGGCTCGATTTTCAGAGCCGAGTTTTGAGACCCGATTTTAGAGCCAATTTTTGGGACCCATTTTTCGAGCCGACTTTTGGGACACATTTTCGGAGCCAATTTTTGGGACCCATTCTCAGAGCCGATATTTGCGGACCCATTTTCAACGCCAATTTTTGGGGCCCGATTTTGGTGCCGATTTTTGGGACCCATTTTCTGAGCCGACTTTTGGACCTCGACTTTCAGAGCCGACTTTAGGGACCCTATTCAAACCCACTTTTCCGCACCCCTGCAAGTTCCTGCAACACTCGCACCCGATTTTGGGGGTGATTTTCGGGACCCGATTCAACCCCGCTTTTTCGCAACGCTGTGAGTTTCTGTAACACTCGCGCCCAGTTCTGGGACCCATTTTCTGACCCCATTTTTGGGACCCGATTCAATCCCACATTTTTGCACCACTTGCACCCATTTTCGCACTGCTGCGAGCCCCTGTAACACTCGCACCCATTTCCGCACCTGTGCGAGTTAAGCGCGCTGGGGCCGGAGTAGTACTGGGATGGGTGACCTCCCAGGAAGTGCCGGTGTTGCACCCTTTTCCAGTGTTTTATCGGATGACACATGTTTTGGACCCCTATTCTCAAAAGGTGGCCCGGCCACGAGCCTAGGGCCCGCCAAAGGGACTCAACTGAGGGACCTGCTATACAACACTACTGGGACGGGGCTACGATGCGACACTGGAACGCCCCTGCATTGGACGCCCTGTCCAGCTTGGAATTGGTATGCCCCACTGGAACTAGACAATCGTTGGAAAGCCCCCTCCAGGAACATGCACCCCTGTATACCCCACATTAGATTAGTCTTGGGGAAGGGAAACCCCAAAAATAGGACATGACCCTTGGACGAGACAAGATGGGCGGGACGAGATCGCACGAAAGGTGACTACGTTGTTAGTGTGTGCCCCAAGATAGTGTGGTGACAAGTGCTTGATGGGTGCGATCATACGAGCCTTAGTGCACTGGATCCAATCAGAACTCCGCTATTAAGTGCACTTGGGCCAAAGTAGTACTGGGATGGGTGACCTCCCAGGAAGTCTCGGTGTTGCACCCTTTTTAGTGTTTGATAGAGTGACCCATTTTTGGGACACATTTTTATAATGCATCTTTTGGAGCCCACTTTCGAGACCCCTAGTCCCTAAGTCGCCCAAGTCCAGCGCATGTCCAAGTCATCGAACCCAAGATCCAGTGCATGTCCAATTCGCCAAGTTCCGGGGTGGGGATGGGATGGGACTGTCGGAATGAGACTCTGTGGGTGGCCTCTCAAATGACACCACCCCCTATATAAGCTAATTGTTCGATTCCTAGAAATCGGTAGGATGACGTTGAAATATGATCAAGCCCCCCGATTTATGAGTTTTGGATCCAAACTTTTGGAGCCCGATTTTCGGGGCCAGTTTTTGGGCCCCATTTTTGGACCCCGATTTTTGGGACCTATTTTGGGAGCCTATTTTTCTAGACTCGATCCAGTCTCACTTATTGGGGCTTGATTTTTGGAGCCAAGTTTCGGCGCCCACTTTTGGAGCCCGATTTTTGGGACTCGTTTTCGGAGCGGATCTCTGGGGCTGATTTTTGGGACCTATTTTTGGAGACTCTTTTCGGGCTCAATCCAGTCCCACCTCTCGGGGCTCGATTTTTGGGACCCACTTGTGGAGCCTGATTCTCGGAGCCGATTTTTGGGACCCATTTTCGGAGCTGATTTTTGGAGCACAATTTTCATAGCCAATTTTTGGGACCCATTTTCGGAGCCGATGTTTGGGACCGATTCTCAAAGCTGATTTTTAGGACCTGTTATCGGAACTGATCTCTGGGACCCATTTTCAGAGCCTCGAAAGCCAAGACCCACTTAGGCGCTTTGGACTGAACTTGGGGAAGGGAGACCCCAAACAGCCCACTTAGGCGCTTTGGACTAAACTTGGGGAAGGGAGACCCCAACCCCACTTTGGATCAGAATGGGAAAAGGGTAAGCCCCAACCCAATGTAGGCACCAGGAACCCCGTGTAGGTACCCAGATCCCCAGTTCGGACATGGTGAAAGGAAAACCCCAACCCCACCAAGGCATCAGGAACCCCACTTCGCCCTTGGAGAAGGGAAACCCCCACCCCACGTAGGTACCCAAAACCTGAACCGCACCAAGGCATTGGGAACCCCACTTTGGAGTAAAAAAGAGCACCAGGGGTGTTCCATAAACAACCAAGGGTTGCACCAAAGTGCAAAGCAAGGTTGTTCCAAGGGGGCACCGGGGGTGTTCGAAGTGCACCAGGGGTTGCTCCGGGGTTCAAGACAGGGTCCAGAAATAGGGTTCTAAAGTGGAGAGCAGGACAAGTAAAGACAGCAACAAAGTCTGTGGGTGGAACCAAAGGAAGGTTATCATGATATTGGAAGGATGTGATATTCTTTGAGGGCTCAATATTATGATGGATTCTCAAGGCTAGGTGAAGAGGAACTGTGCGCGGTAATGGTTTCCCAAGCCAAAAGTGGAAATGTGGATATTTCCTACAGTTGCCTGGGAATCCGCCGAATAACCATTATGGGGGAATGAGAGTACCCCATTGTTGTTTTCATGCCGCATGGAGGCATGGCCTGTGACAGTTGACCCCAGGCCCGTGACTAGGCCACCTTAGATAATAGGGGTCTCGAAAGTGGGCTCCAAAAAATGCACTCTAAAAATGTGTCCCAAGAGTGGATTCAAAAAATGGGTCACTCGACTGAACACTAAAATGGTGCGACACCGGGACTTCTCCAGAGGTCACCCATCCTAGTACTACTCCTGGCCAAGCGCGCTTAACTGCGGAGTTCTGATAGGATCCGGTGCACTAACGTTGGTATGATCGCACCCATCAAGGGCTTGTCACCACACTGTCTTAGGGCACACACTAAAAATGCAGTCACCTTTTGTGCGATCTCATCCCGCCCATCTTGTCTCGTCTAGGGGTCATGTCCCAGGTTTGGTGTTTTCCTTCCCTATGTCAAAAGTGGGGTTCTTTGTGCCTAAGTGGGGTTGGGGTTTCCCTTCCCCAATACCGATCCGATGTGGGGTATACGGGGGTGGGGGGTGTTCCTAGAGGGGGCTTTCCAGCGTTTGTCCAGTTCCAAGGTGGATGGGGCGTTCCCATGCCGCATCGGAGCCCCATCCTAGTAGTCTTGTACAGCAGGTCCCTGAGTCGAGTCCCATTGGCGAGCCCCATGCTTGTGACCGGGGCACCTTTATAGAATAGAGGTACAAAAAATGCGTTCCAAAAATGTGTCACCCGATAAAACACTGGAAAAGGGTGCAACACCGACACTTCCCGGGAGGTCACCCATCCCAGTACTACTCCGACCCAAGCGCGCATAACTCGCACGAGTGCGGAAATGGGTGGGAGTGTTGCAGGGGCTCGCAACGGTGCAGGAACTCGTAAGGGCGCAGTGGGATTGAATTGGGTCCCAAAACTGGGTGCCAGTCTTGCAGGAACTCACAACGTTGCAGAAAAGCGGGATTGAATCGGGTCCCAAAAATTGCACCCAAAACAGAGTGCGAGTGTTGCAGGAACTCACAGCGGTGCGGAAAAGTGGGATTGAATCGGGTCCCAAAAGTCGGCTTTGAAAATTGGGGTCCAAAAGTCAGTTCAGAAAATGGGTCCAAAAAATTAGCTCAAAAATTGGGTCCCAAAGATCGGCTCTGGAAAATGGGTCTCGAAAGATGGCTCCGAAAATCGGTCTCAAAAGTCAGCTTGAAAAACGGGTCCCAAAAATTAGCTCCAAAATTTGGTCCCAAATCTCGGCTCCAAAAATCAAGCCCCAAAAGGTTGGATGGATCGAGTCCCACGAAAAGGGCTCCAAATATGGGTCCCAAAAATTGGCTCCAAAAATTGGCTCTGAAAATGGGTCCAAAAAATTGGCTCCAAGAATTGGGCTCCAAAAGCGGGTCCTAAAACTCGGCTCCGAAAGTCAAGCCTCTAAAGGTGGGAGTGGGTGGAGCCCCAAAAAGGAGTGTCCAAAAATTTCCAAAAGTGGGATTGAATCGGGTCCCAAAAATCAGCTCAGAAAATGGGTCCCAAAACTAGGCTCTAAAACTGGATCGCAAAAATCGGCTTTGAAAATGGGTCCCAAAGATCGGCTTCGAAAATGGGTCCCGAAAATTGGCTCTGAAAATCGGTTCCAAAAATCGGCTCCCAAAGCGGGTCCCAAAAATCGGCTCCGAGAATCGGGCTCTGAAACTGGGTCCCCAAACTTGGCTCCGAAAATCAAGCCACGAAAGGTCGGACTAGATCGAGTCCCAGAAAAATGGCTCCAAAAATTGGCTTTGAAAATGGGTCCCAAAGATCGGCTTCGAAAATGGGTCCCAAAAATTGGCTCCAAAAATCAGCTCTGAAAATGGGTGCAAAAAACGGATGCGAGTGGTGTAGGAACTCGCAGGGGTGCGGAAAAGCGGGATTGAATCAGGTCTAAAAATCGGGGTCCAAAAAGTGGCTTAGAAAATGGGTCCCAAAAATTGACTCTAAAAATGGGTCCCAAAGATCAGCTTCGACAACCGATCCCAAAACTGGGCTCCGAGAATCAGGATCCGAAATTGGGTACCAAAACTCGGCTCTGAAAATAGAGACCCAAAAGGTGGGACTGCATTGAGTCCCAGAAAAATGGGTCCAAAAATAGGTACCAAAAATTGGCTCCGAAAATGGGCTCTGAGAATCGGGCTCCGTAACTGGGTCCCCAAACTCGGCTCCGAAAATAGAGCCCCACAAGGTTGGACTGGATCAAGCCCCAGAAAAAGGGCTCCAAAAATCAGCTCCGAAAATGGGTACCAAAGACTGGCTCCGAAAATGGGTCCCAAAAATTGGCTTCAAAAATCGGCGCTAAAAACGGGTGCGAGCGGTGTTGGAACTCGCAGGGGTGCGGAAAAGCGGGATTGAATCGGGTCTGAAAATCAGCTGCGACAATCGGTCCCAAAACCTGACTCTGAGAATCGGGATCCGAAATTGGGTCCCAAAACTTGGCTACGAAAATCGAGCCCCAAAAGGTGGGACTGCATTGAGTCCCAAAAAAATGGGTCCCAAAATAGGTCCCAAAAATCGGCTCCGAAAATGGGTCCCAAATATTGGCTCCAAAAATCGGGCTCCAAAGATTGGCTCCGAAAATGGGTACCAAAAATCGGGTCTGAGAATTGGGCTCCAAAAATGGGGGTCCCAAAACTCGACTCCGAAAATCAAGCCCCGAAAAAGAGTCTCCAAAAATAGGTCCCGGAGATCGGCTCCGAAAATGGGTCCCAAAAATTGGCCCCGAAAATCGGACTCAAAAAGTCGGCTTTGAAAAATGGACTCGAAAAGTGGGTCCCGAAAATAGGCTCCGAGAAAACAGGCTCCAAAAGTGGGTCCCCAAACTCGGCTTCGAAAATCGAGCCCCAGAAAGTGGGACTGGACCGAGTCCTAAAAAGAAGGGTCCAAAAATAGGTCCCAAAAATCGGGCTCGAAAAGTGGGCCCCAAAAATCAGGCTCCAAAGCTGGATCCCCAAAATTGGCTCCAAAAATTGGGCTCCAAAAATGGGCCCCAAAAATATGCTCCAAAAATTGGGCCCCAAAAGTGGGTCCAAAAGTAGTAAATCTGGGCACTGGGTCATTCTTCGGCATCATCCTACTGATGTCTAGGATTCACACAAATAGCTTATATAGGGGGTGGTGTCATTCAAGAGGTCCCCCACGGAGTCCCATTCTGAAAGACCCGTCAATTGGCTCTGAAAATAGGGCTCAAAAAATCGGCTCCGAAAATGGGTCCCACAAATCAGCTCTGAGAAGCGGGCTCCAAAAGTGGGTCCCGAAACTAGGCTCCGAGAAGACGGGCTCCAAAAGTGGGTCCCCAAACTTGGCTCCAAAAATCGAGCCCCAAAGAGCGGGACTGGATCGAGTCCCTAAAAGAAGGGGTCCAAAAATCGGGCTCCAAAACTGGGTCCCCAAAATCGGCTCCAAAAATTGGGCTCCAAAAAATGGTCCCCAAAATAGGGCTCCGAAAATCGAGCCCCAAAAGTTTGGATCCAAATTTAACAAATCGGGGCGCTGGGTCATTCCTCGACGTCATCCTACCGATGCCTGGGATTTGGACAAATAGCTTATATAGGGGGTGGTGTCATTCGAGAGGGCCCCCACGGAATCCCATTCCGAAAGACCCATCCAGTCCTGTACTAGCAGTCCCGTCCCCACCCCAGAGCTCGAGAGGTGACATATATATATATATATATATATATATATATATATGTCAGCGACTTGGCGAGACTTGGCAACTTGGGCGACTTGGACAACTCAAACATGCACTGGATCTTGGCTCTGGCGACTTGGGCGACTTGGACGACTCGTACATGCACTGGATCCTGGCTTCGGTGAATTGGACGACTCAGACATGCACTAGGTCTTCGCTTCGGCGACCTGGACGACTCAGACATGCATTGGATCTTGGCTTCAGAGACTTGGATGACTTGATGAACTCGGCAACTTGGGCAACATGGAGGACTCAGACATGCGCTGGATCTTGGCTTCGGCAACTTGGCAAACTCGGACGACTCGGACATGCACTGGATCTTGGCTTTGGCGAATTGGACGACTTGGCAAACTCGGCGACCTGGGCGACATGGACAACTCAGACATGCCCTGGATCTTGGCTCCAACGACTTGGATGACTTGGCGAACTTGGCGACTTGGGCGACTTGGACGACTCAGACACACATTGGATCTTGGCTTCGGCGAATTGGACGACTTGGCGAACTCGGCGACTTGGGCGACTTGGACGACTCGGACATGCACTGGATCTTGGCTTCGGCGAATTGGACGACTTGGCGAACTCGGCGACTTGGACGACTCAGACATGCACTGGATCTTCACTTCGGCGACTTGGGCGACTCAGACATGTATTGGATCTTGGCTTCGGCGACTTGGATGACTTGGTGAACTCGACGACATGGACGACTCGGACTCGGGCGACATGGACGACTCAGACATGCATTGGATCTTCGCTTCGGCGACTTAGGCGACTTGGACGACTCAGAGATGCATTGGATCTTGGCTTCGGCGACTTGGATGACTTGGCGAACTTGGGGCTCGATTTTTGGAGCTGAGTTTTGGGACCCAATTTTGGATCCCGATTCTCAGAGCCAAGTTTTGGGACTGGTTGTCGGAGCCGATTTTTTGGATCCGTTTTCAGAGCCAATTTTTGGGACCCAATTTTGGTGCCGATTTTTGGGACCCATTTTCCAAGCCATCTTTTGGACCCCGATTTTCGGACCTGATTCAATCCTGCTTTTCCACACTCCTGCGAGTTCCTACACCGCTCGCACCCATTTTTGGCACCCATTTTCGAAGCCGATTGTTGGAGCCCGATTTTTGGATCCAATTTTTGGGACCCATTTTTAGAGCCGAGTTTTGGAGCCCCTTTTCTGGGACTTGATCCAGTCCGACCTTTCGGGGCTCGATTTCTGGAGCTGAGTTTGAGGACCCAATTTCAGAGTCCGATACTCGGAGCCAATTTTTTGGACCCCGATTTTCAGACCCGATTCAATGCCGCTTTTTTGCACCCTTGCAATTTCCTACACCGCTTGCACTCGTTTTTGGCACCCATTTTCAGAGCCGATTGTTGGAGCCCGATTTTTGGGACCCATTTTAAGAGCCAATTTTTGGAGCCCTTTTTCTAGGACTCGATCCAGTCCGACCTTTCGGGGCTTAATTTTCGGAGCCGAGTTTGGGGACCCAATTTCAGAGCCCGATTTTCAGACCTGATTCAATGGCGCTTTTCCGCACCCCTGCGATTTCCTACACCACTCGCACCCGTTTTTGGCACCTATTTTCGGAGCCGATTGTTGGAGCTTGATTTTTGGGACCCATTTTCAGAGCCAATTTTTGGAGCCCTTTTCTTGGGACTCGATCCAGTCCGACCTTTCGGGGCTCGATTTTCGGAGTCAAGTTTGGGGACCCAAATTTTGGAGCCCTATTCTTGGAGCCAATTTTTGGGACCCGTTTTTGGAGTTGATTTTTGGAATTGATTTTTGGAGCCAATTTTCGGTACCCATTTTCGAAGCTGATCTTTGGGACCCATTTTCAGAGCCAATTTTTGGGACCCAGTTTTGGAGCCGAGTTTTGGGACCCTTTTTCTGAGGCAATTTTTGGGACCCGATTCAATCCCACTTTTCTGCACCCCTACGAGTTCCTGCACTGCTCGCACCCATTTGCGCACCGCTTCAAGATCCTGCAACACTCGCACCTAGTTTTGGGGCAGATTTTCGGGACCCATTTTTTGACCTAGTTTTTAGAGCTGATTGTTTGGACCCGATCCAAGCCCACTTTTCTGCAGCCCTACAAGTTCCTGCACCGCTCACACCGATTTTCTGACCTAATTTTTGGGTCTCGATTCAATCCCACTTTTGCGCACCCCTGCGAGTTCCTGCACCGGTCGCACCCATTTCCAAACCGCTCCAAGCTCCTGCAGTACTCGCACCCATTTCCGCACCCGCGGGAGTTACGCGCGCTCGGGCCGGAGTAGTACTGGGATGGGCGACCTCCCAGGAAGTCTCGGTGTTGCACCCTTTTCTAGTGTTTTATTAGATGACCCATCTTTGGAGCTGATTTTTGGGACCCACTTTTGAAGCTCGATTCTCGGAGCCAATTTTTGGGACTCATTTTCGGAGCCAATCTTTGGGAACCATTTTTAGTGCCGATTTTTGGAGACTCTTTTTTGGGGCTCCATCCAGTCTGACCTTTCGGGGCTTGATTTTCAGAGCCAAGTTTCAAGACCCACTTTTGGAGCCCATTCTCGGAGCCAATTTTTGGGACCCATTTTTAGAGCCAATTTTTGGGACTCGATTTTCGTAGCCAATTTTTGGGACCCATTTTCGGAGCCGGTCTTTGGGACCCATTTTCAGAGCCAATTTTTGGGACCTATATTTGGAGTACTTTTTATGGGACTCGACCCATCCCACCTTTTGGAGCTCGATTTTCAGAGCTGAGTTTTGGGACCCAATTTTAGAGCCAATTTTTGGGACCTGTTTTCTGAGCTGACTTTTGGGGCTGATTTTCGGAGCCGATCTTTACGAACCGATTTTCAACACCAATTTTTGGGACCCATTTTCTGAGCCGCCTTTTGGACTTTGATTTTCAGAGCTGACTATTGGGACCCAATTCAATCCCACTTTTCCGCACCCCTGTGAGTTCCTGAAACACTCGCACCCGATTTTGGGGGCAATTTTCAGGAGCTGATTAAATCCTAATTTTTCACACATGCTCGCACCCATTTCTGCAACGCTTTGAGTTCATGCAACACTCACACCCAATTTCGGGACCCATTTTCTGACCCGATTGAATCCCACGTTTCCGCACCCCTACGAGTATCTTGCTCCAAAAAATTGGCTCTGAAAATGGGTCCCAAAAATTGGCTCCAAAAATTTGGCTCAAAAAATTGGCTTTGAAAATGGGTACCAAAAATCGGGTCCAAAAATGGGGGTCCAAAAACTCGACTCTGAAAATTGAGCCCAAAAAAAGAGTCCAAAAAATCAGGCTCCAAAAGTGGGTCCCCAAAATCGGGATCCAAAATTGGGTCCCAAAACTCAGCTCCAAGAATCGAGCCCCAAAAGGTGGGACTGCATTGAGTCCCATAAAAAATGGCTCCAAAAATAGGTCCCAAAAATTGGCTCCCAAATTGGGTCTCAAAAATTGGCTCCGAAAATTGGGCTCCAAAGATCAGCTCCGAAAATGGGTACCAAAAATCGGGTCTGAGAATCGGGCTCCATAAATGGGGGTCCAAAAACTCGACTCCGAAAATTAAGCCCAAAAAAAGAGTCTCCAAATATAGGTCCCAAAAATTGGCTTCGAAAATAGGTCCCAAAGATCAACTCCGAAAATGGGTCCCAAAAATTAGCTAAAAAAATGGGTCCAAAAAATCATCCAAGTCACCCGGGACGCCAAAGTCAGCCCTCGTGCTCGCCTTGGACATCCAAATTGGGACTCTGAAGACAAGATCCAGTGCATGTCCAAGTTGTCCAAGTCACACACGTCCCCAAGTCACCCCTGGTGCTCCCCTTGCATGCTAGAACTGGATCTTCGAAGCCAAGACCCAGTGCATGTCTGAGTCGTCCAAGTCGCCCAAGTCGCCGAGTTTGCAAAGTCATCTAAGTCGTTGAAGAGAAGATCCAGGGCATGTTCGAGTAGTCAAAAAATAGGGTCCAAAAATAGGTCTCAAAAATTGGGCTCCAAAAGTGGGCCCCTAAAATCGGGATCCGAAATTGGGTCCCAAAACTCGGCTTCAAAATTGGGTCTCCAAAATTGGGATCCAAAATTGGGTCCCAAAACTCAGCTCTGAAAATCGAGCCCCAAAAGGTGGGATTGCATTGAGTCCTAGAGAAATGGCTCAAAAAATAGGTCCCAAAAATTGGCTCCAAAAATGGGTCACAAAAATTGGCTCTTAAAATCGGGCTCCAAAAATTGGCTACGAAAATGGGTACCAAAAATTGGGTCCAAAAATGCAGGTCCCAAAAATTGACTTCAAAAATTGAGCCCAAAAAAAGAGTCTCCAAAAAATCAGGCTACAAAAGTGGTTCCCCAAAATCGGGATCCGAAATTGGGTCCCAAAATCGGCTCCAAAATTGGGTCCCAAAACTCAGCTCCGAAAATCGAGCCCCAAAAGGTGGGACTACATTGAGTCCTAGAAAAAATGGCTCCAAAAATAGGTCCCAAAAATTGACTCTGAAAATGGGTCCCAAAAATTGGGATCCGAAATTGGGTCCCAAAACTCAGCTCTAAAAATCGAGCCCCAAAAGGCAGGACTGCATTGAGTCCCAGAAAAATGGCTCCAAAAATAGGTCACAAAAATTGGCTCTGAAAATTGGGCTCCGAAAATGGGTACCAAAAATGGGGGTCCCAAAACTCGACTCCGAAAATCAAGCCCAAAAAAAGAGTCTCCAAAAAATCAGGCTCCAATAGTAAGTCCCCAATATCGGGATCCGAAATTGGGTCCCAAAACTTGGCTCCGAAATTGGGTCCCCAAAATCGGCATCTGAAATTGGGTCCCAAAACTTGGCTCCAAAAATTGAGCCCCAAAAGGTGGGACTGCATTGAGTCTCATAAAAAATGGCTCCAAAAATAGGTCCCAAAAATTGGCTCTGAAAATGGGTCCCAAAAATCGGCTTCGAAAATCGGGCTCCAAGGATCGGCTCCGCAAATGGGTTCCAAAAATCGGGTCCAAAAATGGGGGTCCCAAAACTCGACTCCGAAAATTGAGCCCAAAAAAAGTCTCCAAAAAATCGGGCTCCAAAAGTGCGTTCCCAAAATCGGGATCCGAAATTTAGTCCGAAAACTCGGCTCCGAAATTGGGTCAGAAAACTCGGCTCCGAAAATCGAGCCCCAAAAGGTGGGACTGCATTGAGTCCCAGAAAAAATGGCTCCAAAAATAGGTCCCAAAAATCGGCTCCGAAAATGGGTCCCAAAAACTGGCTCCGAAAATCGGGCTCCAAAGATCGGCTCCGAAAATGGGTACCAAAAATCGGGTTCGAGAATCGGGCTCCAAAAATAGGGGTCCCAAAACTCGACTCCAAAAATCGAGCCCAAAAAAAGAGTCTCCAAAAGAAAGGGACTGCATTGAGATCTAGCGCACGTCTGAGTCGTCCATGTCACCCAAGTCGCCAAGTCGTCCAAGTTGCCTAAGTCGCCAAGTCTTGCCGACGTCGCCGATGTATATATATATGTGTGTGTGTGTGACCTCTCGAGCTCTGGGGCGGGGATGGGACTGCCAGTAAAGGATGGGATGGGTCTTTCGGAATGGGACTCCGTTGGGGGCCATTTGAATGACACCACCCCCCTATATAAGCTATTTGTACAAATCCCAGACATCAGTAGGATGAAGCTGAAGAATGACCCAGCTCCCCGATTTACAACTTTTGGATCCAAACTTTTGGACCCACTTTTGGGGCCCGATTTTCAGAGCTTGTTTTTGGGGCCCGTTTTTGGAGCCAATTTTGGGGACCCACTTTTGGAGCTCAATTTTTGGGACCTATTTTTGGACCCTATTTTTTGGGACTCGATCCAGTCCCACTTTTTGGGGCTCGATTTTCGGAGCCGAGTTTGGGGACCCACTTTTGGAGCCCGTTTTCTCTGAGCCTAGTTTTGAGACCCACTTTTGGAGCCCGTTTTTCGGAGCCGATTTTTCGAGCCTAATTTTGGAGCAAATTTTTGGGACCTATTTTCAGAGCCGATTTCTGGGAACTATTTTCGGAGCCAATTTTTGGGACCTATTTTTGGAGACTCTTTTTTTGGGCTCAATTTTTGAAGTTGAGTTTTGGGACCTCCATTTTAGGAGCCCGATTCTTGGACCCAATTTTTGGTAGCCATTTTCAGAGCCGATCTTTGGATCCCAATTTTCGGAGCCAACTTTTGGGAGCCGATTTTTGGAACCTATTTATGGAGCCATTTTTCTGGGACTCAATGTTGTCCCACCTTTTGGGGTTCGATTCTCGGAGCTGAGTTTTGGGAACCAATTTCGGATACTGATTATCGGAGTCGAGTTTAAGGACCGGTTGTCGGAGATGATTTTTTGGACCCATTTTCATATCTGATGTTCGGAACCCATTTTTAGAGTCAATTTTTGGGACCCAATTTTGAGGCCGATTTTTGTGACCCATTTTTCGAGCCATTTTTTGGACCCCGATTTTTGTGACCCATTTTTCGATCCTGCTTTTCCGCACCCCTGCGAGTTCCTACACCACTCGCACCCGTTTTTGGGACCCATTTTTAGAGCCGATTTTTGGAGCCCTTTTTTTCTGGGACTTGATCCAGTCCGAGCTTTCGGGGCTCGATTTTCAGAGCCGAGTTTGGGGACCAAATTTCAGAGCCTGATTCTTGGAGCCGATTTTTGGGACCCGTTTTTGGAGCCAATTTTTGAGGCCCATTTTCGGAGCCGATCTTTTGGGACCCATTTTCAGAACTAGTTTTTGGGACCCAGTTTTGGAGCTGAGTTTTGGGACCAATTTTCCGAGCTGATTTTTGGGACCCGATTCTGTCCCACTTTTCTGCACCCTTGCGAGTTCCTGCACCGCTGCGAGATCTTGCAACACTCGCACCCAGTTTTGGGGTCGATTTTCGGGACCCATTTTCAGACCCAGTTTTCAGAGCTGACTGTTTGGACCCGATTCAATCCCACTTTTCCGTACCCCTGCGAGTTCTTGCACCACTCGCGCCCATTTTCGGACCCGATTCAATGCCACTTCTACGCACCCCTGTGAGTTCTTGCACCGGTTGCACTGCTGCGAGCTCCTGCAACACTCACACCCATGCGAGTTAAGCACGCTCGAGCTAGAGTAATACTGGGATGGGTGACCTCTCGAGAAGTCTCGGTGTTCCACCCTTTTCTAGTGTTTTATCGAATGACCCGTTTTTGGAGCCGAGTTTCAGGACCCACTTTTGGAGCCCAATTCTCGGAGCAGATTTTTGGGACCCATTTTTAGAGCTGATTTTTTGACCCATTTTCAGCACCGATTTTGGGACCTATATTTGGAGCCCTTTTTCTGTGACTCAATCCATCCAACCTTTTGGGGCTCGATTTTCAGAGCCGAGTTTTGAGACCCCAATTTGGAGCCGATTTTTGGGACCCGTTTTTCGAGCCAACTTTTGGGACCCATTTTTGGAGCCAACTTTTGGGACCCATTTTCAGAGCCGATCTTTGCGAACCCGGTTTAGGAGCTGATTTTTCGAACTCGGTTTAGGAGTCAATTTTTGGGACCCATTTTCAGAGCAGACTCTTGGACCCCGACTTTCTGAGCTGACTTTTGGGACCCGATTCAATCCCACTTTTCCTGCACCCCTGCGAGTTCCTACAACACTCGCACCCGATTTTGGGGGTGATTTTTGGGACTCGATTCAACCCCGCTTTTCTTCAACACTATGAGTTCCTGCAACACATGTGCCCAGTTCCAGAACCCATTTTTTGAACCCATTTTTGGGACCCGATTCAATCTGACATTTCTGCACCGCTCGCACCCATTTTCGCACCATTGCGAGCCCCTGCAACACTCGTACCCATTTCCGCACCCGTGCGAGTTAAGCGCTGCTGGGCCGGAGTAGTACTAGGATGGGCGACCTCCCGAGAAGTGCCGGTGTTGCACCCTTTTCTAGTGTTTTATCAGATGACCCATGTTTTGGACCCCTATTCTCCAAAGGTGGCCCGACAAAGGGACTCGACTGAAGGACCTACTGTACAAGACTACTGGGATAGGGCTCCGATGCGGCACTGGAACGCCCCTGCATTGGACACCCTGTCCACCTTGGAACTGGTATGCACCACTGGAACTGGACAACCGCTGGAAAGCCCCCTCCGGGAACATGCACCCCCGTATACCCCACATCGGATCGGTCTTGGGGAAGGGAAACCCCAAACCTAGGACATGACCCCTGGACGAGACAAGATGGGCGAGACGAGATCGCATGAAAGGTGACTGCATTGTTAATGTGTGCCCCAAGATAGTGTGGTGACAAGTCCTTGATGGGTGCGATCATACCAACGTTAGTGCACCGGATCCCATAAGGACTCCGTAGTTAAGGGCGCTTTGGCCGGAGTAGTACTGGGATGGGTGACCTCCAGGGAAGTCCCGGTGTTGCACCCTTTTTAGTGTTTGGTCGAGTGACCCATTTTTGGGACAGATTTTTAGAATACATCTTTTGGAGCCCACTTTCGAGACCCCTAGTCCCTAAGTCACCCAAGTCCAGCGCATGTCCAAGTCGTTGAACCCAAGATCCAGTGCATGTCCAAGTCGCCAAGTTCTGAGGTGGGGATGGGACGGGACTGTCGGAATGGGACTCCGTGGGTGGCCTCTCGAATGACACCACCCCCCTATATAAGCTATATGTCCGATTCCCATAAATCGGTAGGATGAGGTTGAAATATGATCAAGCCCTCCGATTTACGAGTTTTGGATCGAAACATTTGGAGCCCGATTTTTGGTCCCCATTTTTGGACCCCGATTTTTGGGACTTGTTTTTGGAGCCTATTTTTCTGGATTCGATCCAGCCCCACTTATTGGGGCTTGATTTTCAGAGCCGAGTTTCAGGGCCCACTTTTGGAGCCCAATTTTTAGGACCCATTTTCGGAGCTGATCTCTAAGGCTGATTTTTGGGACCTATTTTTGGACTCTTTCCGGGCTAATTCTAGTCCCACCTCTCGGGGCTCAATTTTTGGGACCCACTTTTGAATCCCGATTCTCAGAGCCGATTTTTGGGACCCATTTTCGGAGCTGATTTTTGGAGCCTGATTTTCATAGCCAATTTTTGGGACACATTTTTGGAGCCGATGTTTGGGACTGATTCTCAAAGTTGATTTTTCATACCCGTTATCGGAGCCGATCTCTGGGACCCATTTTAAGAGCCCCGAAAGCTATGATCTAGTGCATGTCCAAGTCATCCAAGTTGCGCATGGTGCTCCCCTTGGACACCAGAACTGCGAAGTCAAGATTTTTGTGTAGGCCCAAGTCACCCCTTGTGCTCCCCTTGGACACTAGAACTGGAACTCTGAATCCAAGATCCAATGCATGTCCAAGTCGTCCAATTTGTGTAGGTCGTTCAAGTCACCCAAGTTGTCCCGATGCTCCCCTTGGATGCTAGAACTGGAATTGGAACTCTGATGCCAAGATCCAGTGCATGTCCAAGTCCTCCTGGCCCTGTAGGCTGCCCCTCGTGCTCCCATTGGTCACTGGAATTGAAACTCGGAAGCCAAGATCTGGTGCGTGTCCTAGTCGCCCCTGGTGGTTCCCTTAAAAAATGAAATTGGAACTCCCAAGCCAAGATCCAGTGCATGTCCAAGTCGCCCCTGGTGCTCCCCTTGGACACTAGAACTGGTACTCGGAAGCTAAGGTTCGGGTCATGTCCAAATCACCCTTGGTGCTCTCGTTACATGGGACCTTGCTTTGGACTGAACTTGGGGAAGGGAAACCCCAAACCCCACTTAGGCGCTTTGGACTGAACTTGGGGAAGGGAGACCCCAAACACCCCACTTAGGCATTTTGGACTGAACTTGGGGAAGGGAGACCCCAACCCCACTTCGGATCAGACTTGGAAAAGGGTAAGCCCTAACCCCACGCAGGCACCAGGAACCCCGCATAGGTACCCAGAACCCCACTTCGGACATGGTGAAAGGAAAACCCCAACACCACCAAGGCATCGAGAACACCACTTTGGACTTGAAGAAGGGAAAGCCCAACCCCACTATGGACTTGGTGAATGGAAATCCCAACCCCAACCCCACCAAGGCATCAAGAACTTGGCAAAGGGTAAACCCCAAACCCCACTTCGGATCGGACTTGGAAAGGGTAAGCCCCAACCCCATGTAGGCACCGGGAACTCCACTTCGGCCTTGGAGAAGGGAAACCCCCACCCCACATAGGTACCCAGAACCCCAACCGCACCAAGGCATCGGGAACCCAACTTTGGAGTAAAATAGAGCACCAGGGGTGTTCCATAAACAACGAGGGGTTGCACCAAAGTGTAGAGAAGGGTTGTTCCAAGGGGGCACCGGGGTTGTTCCAAGTGCACCAAGGGTTGCACCGGGGTTCAAGACAGGGTCTAGAAAAAAGGTTTCAAAGTGGGCAACAAGACAAGTAAAGACCACAACCAAGTCCGTGGGTGGAACCAAAGGAAGGTTATCATGATATTGGAAGGATGTGATATTCTTCGAGGGCTCCGTATTATGATGGCTTCTCACCGGCACTTCCCAAGAGGTCACAAATCCCAGTACTACTCTGACCCAAATGTGCTTAACTCGCATGGGTACGAAAATGGGTGGGAGTGTTGCAGGGGCTCACAGCGGTGCAGGAACTCGTAGGGCCATGAAAACGTGGGATTGAATCGAGTCCCAAAATTGGGTGCAAGTGTTGCAGGAACTCACAGCTTTGTGGGAAAGCAGGATTGAATCAGGTCCCAAAAATCACCCCCAAAACAAGGTGTGAGTGTTGCAGGAACTCACAGCGGTGCAGAAAAGTGGGATTGAATTGGGTCCCAAAAGTCGGCTCTAAAAATTAAGGTCCAAAATTCAGCTTGAAAAATGGGTTCCAAAAAATGGATGCAAAACTGGGTCGCAAAGATCGGCTCCAAAAAATGGGTCCCGAAAGTTGGCTCTGAAAATCGGTCTCAAAAGTCAACTCGAAGAACGAGTCCCAAAAATCAGCTCTGAAATTTGGTCCCAAAACTCGGCTTTGAAAATTGAGCCCCAAAAGGTGGGATGGATTGAGTCCCAGGAAAAGGACTCCAAATATGGGTCCCAAAAATTGGCTGTGAAAATCGACTCTGAAAATGGGTCCCAAAAATCGGCTCCGAGAATCAGGCTCCAAAACTGGGTCCCCAAACTCAGCTCTGAAAATTGATCACTAAAAGGTCAGACTGGATAGAGTCAAAGAAAAAGGGCTCCAAAAATCGGCTCTGAAAATGGGTCCCAAAGATCAGCTCTGAAATTGGTCCCAAAAATTGGCTCCAAAAATCGGCTATGAAAATGGGTGCCAAAAAATGGGTGCGAGGGGTGTAGGAACTCGCAGGGGTGCGGAAAAGCGGGATTTAATTGGGTATGAAAATCGGGGTCCAAAAAGTGGCTCAAAAAATGGGTCCCAAAAATTGACTCTAAAAATGGGTCCCAAAGATCGGCTCCAACCACCAATCCCAAAACTGGGCTCTAAGAATCAGGATCCGAATTTGGGTACGAAAACTCAGCTCCGAAAATCAAGCCCCAAAAGGTTGGACTGCATTGAGTCCTAGAAAAATGGGTCCAAAAATAGGTCCCAAAAATTGGCTCCAAAAATGGGTCCCAAAAATCGGCTCTGAGAATGAGGCTTCGAAACTGGGTCCCCAAACTCGGCTCTAAAAATTGAGCCCCGAAAGGTCAGACTGGATTGAGTCCCAAAAAAAGGGCTCCAAAAATCAGCTTCGAAAATGGGTCCCAAAGATCGGCTCCGAAAATGGTTCCCAAAAATCGGCTCAAAAAATCAGTGCCAAAAACGGGTGCGAGCGGTGTAGGAACTCGCAGGGGTGCGGAAAAGCGGGATTGAATCGGGTCTGAAAATTGGGGTCCAAAAAATGGCTCAGAAAATGGGTCCCAAAAATTGACTCTAAAAATGGGTCCCAAAAATCAGCTCCGAAAATGGGTCCCAAAAATTGGCTCCGAAAATCGGGATCCAAAGATCGGCTCCGAAAATAGGTACCAAAAATCGGGTCCGAGAATCAGGGTCCAAAATTGGGGGTCCCAAAACTTGACTCCAAAATACGAGCCCCAAAAAAGAGTCTCCAAAAATAGGTTCCAGAGATCGGCTCCAAAAATGAGTCCCAAAAATTGGGCTCGAAAAGTCGGCTCCAAAAAACGAGCTCCATAAGTGGGTCCCGAAACTAGGCTTCGAGAAAACGGACTCCAAAAGTGGGTCCCCAAACTCGGCTCCAAAAATCGAGCCCCAGAAAGCGGGACTGGACCGGGTCCCAAAAAGAAGGGTCCAAAAATAGGTCCCAAAAATCGGGTTCAAAAAGTGGGCCCCAAAAATTGGGCTCCAAAATTGGATACTGAAAATTGGCTCCAAAAATTGGGCTCCAAAAATGGGCCCCATAAACATGCTCCGAAAATCAGACCCCAAAAGTGGGTTCAAAAGTTGTAAATCGGGGTGCTGGGTCATTCTTCGACATCATCCTACTGATGTCTGGGATTCACACAAATAGCTTATATAGGGGGTGGTGTCATTCGAGAGGCCCCCCACTGAGTCCCATTCTGAAAGACCCGTCAATTGGCTCCGAAAATCGGGCTCAAAAAATCAGCTCCGAAAATGGGTCACAAAAATCGGCTCCGAGAAGCGGGCTCCAAAAGTGGGTCCCGAAACTAGGCTCCGAGAAGACGGGCTCCAAAAGTGGGTCCTCAAACTCGGCTCCAAAAATTGAGTCCCATAGAGCGGGACTGGATTGAGTCCCAAAAAGAAGGGGTCCAAAAATCGGGCTCCAAAACTGGGTCCCCAAAATCGGCTTCGAAAATTGGGCTCCAAAAAATGGGCCCCAAAATAGGGCTCCGAAAATCGAGCCCCAAAAGTGGGTCCAAAAGTTTGGATCCAAATGTCGTAAATCGGGGTGCTGGGTCATTCCTCGGCGTCATCCTACCGATGCCTGGGATTTGGACAAATAGCTTATATAGGGGGGTGGTGTCATTCGAGAAGGCCCCCATGGAGTCCCATTCTGAAAGACCTGTCCAGTCCTGTACTGGCAGTCCCGTCCCCACCCCGGAGCTCGAGAGGTGACATATATATATGTCGGCGACTTGGCGAGACTTGGCGACTTGGGCGACTTGGATGACTCAAACATGCACTAGATCTTGGCTCCGGTGACTTGGGCGACTTGGACGACTCGTACATGCACTAGATCCTGGCTTTGGCGAATTGGACGACTCAGACATGCATTGGGTCTTCACTTCTGCGACTTGGACGACTTGGACATGCATTGGATCTTGGCTTCGAAGACTTGGATGACTTGGCGAACTCGGTGACTTGGGAAACATGGAGGACTCAGACATGCGCTGGATCTTGGCTCCGACAACTTGGCAAACTCGGACGACTCAGACATGCACTGGATCTTGGCTTCGGCGAATTAGACTTGGCGAACTAGGCGACTTGGGCGACATGGACGACTCAGACATGCGCTGTATCTTGGCTCCGGTGACTTGGACGACTTGGCAAACTCGGTGACTTGGGTGACTTGGACGACTCGGACGCACTGGATCTTCGGCGAATTGGACGACTTGGTGAACTCGGGGACTTGGGCAACTTGGACGACTCGGACATGCACTGGATCTTGGCTTCGGCGAATTGGACGACTTGGCGAACTCGGCGACTTGGGCGACTTGGACAACTCAGACATGCACTGGATCTACGCTTCGGGGACTTGGGCTACTCAGACATGCATTGGATCTTGGCTTCGGTGACTTGGATGACTTGGCGAACTCGGCTACATGGACAACTCGGACTCGGGCGACATGGACGACTCAGACATGCATTGGATCTTCGCTTTGGCGACTTGGGCAACTTGGATGACTCAGACATGCATTGGATCTTGGCTTCGACGACTTGGATGACTTGGCGAACTTGGGGCTCGATTTTCGGAGCCGAGTTTTTGGACCCAATTTCTGATCCCGATTCTTGGAGCCAAGTTTCGGGACCGGTGGTCAGAGCCGACTTTTTGGACCCGTTTTCAGAGCCTATTTTTGGGACCCAATTTGGGTGCCGATTTTTGGGACCCATTTTCCGAGCCATTTTTTGGACACCGATTTTTGGACTCGATTCAATCCCGCTTTTCCACACCCCTTGGAGTTCCTACACCGCTCGCACCCATTTTTGGCACCCATTTTTGGAGCCGATTGTTGGAGTCCAATTTTTGGAGCCAATTTTTGGGACCCATTTTAAGAGCCAATTTTTGGAGCCCCTTTTCTGGGACTCGATCCAGTCTGACCTTTCGGGGCTCGATTTCTGGAGCCGAGTTTGGGGACACAATTTCAGAGCCCGTTACTCTGAGCTGATTTTTTGGACCTCGATTCAATGCCACTTTTCTGTGCCACGGCGATTTCCTACACCGCTTGCACCCGTTTTTGGCACCCATTTTCGGAGCCAATTGTTGGAGCCCGATATTTGGGACCCATTTTAAGAGCCAATTTTTGGAGCCCTTTTTCTGGGACTCGATCCAGTACGACCTTTCGGGGCTTGAGTTTTGGAGCTGAGTTTGGGGACCCAGTTTTGGAGCCTGATTTTCAGACCCGACTCAATGCCGATTTTTCGCACCCCTATGATTTCTTAAATCACTCGCACCCATTTTCAGAGCCGATTGCTGGAGCCCAATTTTTGGGACCCATTTTTAGAGCCCTTTTTCTTGGACTCGATCCAGTCTGACCTTTCGGGGCTCGATTTTTGGAGCCGAGTTTGGGGACCCAAATTTTGGAGCCCGATTCATGGAGCTAGTTTTTGGGACCCGTTTTTGGAGCCGATTTTTGGAATTGATTTTCAGAAACAATTTTCGGGACCCATTTTCGGAGCCGATCTTTGGGACCCATTTTCAGAGCCAATTTTTGGGACCCAGGTTTGGAGCCGAGTTTTGGTACCCATTTTTTGAGGCAATTTTTGGGACCCGATTCAATCCCACTTTTCTGCACCCCTACGAGTTCCTGCACCGCTCGCATCCATTTCCGCACCGCTGCGAGATCCTGCAACACTCGCACCCAGTTTTGGGGCCGATTTTCGGGACCCATTTTCTGACCCGGTTTTCAGAGCCGATTGTTTCGACCCGATCCAATCCCACTTTTTCGCACCCCTGCAAGTTCCTGCACCGCTCGCACTGATTTTCAGACCCGATTTTTGGGTCCCGATTCAATCCCACTTTTGCGCACCCCTGCGAGTTCCTGCACCGGTCGCACCCATTTCCAAACCGCTCTGAGCTCCTGCAACACTCGCACCCACTTACTCACCCGCGCGAGTTACGCGCGCTCGGGTCGGAGTAGTACTGGGATGGGCGACCTCCCGGGAAGTCTCGGTGTTGCACCCTTTTCTAGTGTTTTATCGGATGACCTATTTTTGGAGCTGATTTTCGGGACCCACTTTTGGAGCTCAATTCTTAGAGTGATTTTTGGGACCCATTTTTGGAGCTAATTTTTGGGACCTATTTTCGGAGACTTTTTTTGGGCTCGATTTACGGAGTTGAGTTTTGGGACCCCCATTTTTGGAGTCCGGTTCTCGGACCCGATTTTTGGTACCCATTTTTGGAGCCAATTTTCGGAGCCTGATTTTTAGAGCCAACTTTTGGGAGCCGATTTTTGGGACCTATTTTTGGAGCCATTTTTCTGGGACTCAATGCAGTCCCACCTTTTGGGGCTCGATTCTCAGAGCCAAGTTTTGGGACCCAATTTCAAATTTTGATTATCGGAGCTGAGTTTTGGGACAGGTTGTCGGAGACGATTTTTCAGACCCATTTTCAGAGTCGATCTTTGGAACCCATTTTTAGAGTCAATTTTTGGGACCGAATTTTGGTGCCGATTTTTGGGACCCATTTTCTGAGCCATTTTTTGGACCCTGATTTTTAGACCCGATTCAATCCCACTTTTCCACACCCCTGCGAGTTCCTACACCTCTCGCACCCGTTTTTGGGACCCATTTTTAGAGCCAATTTTTGGAGCCCTTTTTCTGGGACTCAATCCAGTCCGAGTTTTCGGGGCTTGATTTTCAGAGCCGAGTTTGGGGACCTAATTTCGGAGCCTGATTCTTGGAGTTGATTTTTGGGACCCATTTTTGGAGCCGATTTTCGGAGCCAATTTTTGGGGCCCATTTTCGGAGCCGATCTTTGGGGACCCATTTTTAGAGCTAGTTTTTGGGACCGAATTTTGGAGCTGAGTTTTGGGACCCATTTTCCAAGTTGAGTTTTGGAACTGATTTTAGGAGCTAATTTTTAGGACCCATTTTCGGAGCCGATTTTTGGGACCCATTTTTAGAGCCAATTTTTGGGACCCAGTTTCAGAGTTGAGTTTTGGGACCCATTTTCTGAGCCAATTTTTGGGACCCGATTCAATCCCACTTTTCTGCACCCTTGCGAGTTGCCGCACCGCTCACACCCATTTCCACACCTCTACGAGATCCTACAACACTCGCACCCAGTTTTCGGACCGATTTTCGAGACCCATTTTTGGACCCAGTTTTCAGAGCCGATTGTTTGGACCCGATGAATTCCCACTTTTCCGCACCCCTACAAGTTCCTACACCGCTCGCATCTATTTTCAGATCCAATTTTTGGGTGCCGATTCAATCCCACTTTTGCGCACCCCTGAGAGTTCTTGAACCGGTCGCACCCATTTCCAAACCACTCCGAGCTCTTGCAACACTTGCACCCACTTTCGCACCTGCGTGAGTTACGCGCGCACGGGCCAGAGTAGTACTGGGATGGGCGACCTCCCAGGAAGTCTCAGCGTTGCACCCTTTTCTAGTCTTTTGTCGGATGGCCCGTTTTTGGAGTTGATTTTTGGGACCCACTTTTGGAGCTCGATTCTTGGAGCCGATTTTTGGGACCCATTTTCATAGCCAATCTTTGGGATTGATTTTCAGTGCCGATTTTGGAGACTTTTTTTTGGGGCTCCATCCAGTCCTACCTTTCGAGGCTCAATTTTCAGAGCTGATTTTTAGGACCCAGTTTTGGAGCCCAATTCTCGAAGCTGATTTTTGGGACCCATTTTCAGAGCCAATTTTTGGGGCCCGATTTTTAGAGCCAATTTTTGGGACCCGTTTTCGGAGCCAGTCTTTGGGACCCATTTTCAGAGCCGATTTTTGGGACCTATATTTTGAGCCCTTTTTCTGGGACTTGACCCATCGCACCTTTTGGGGCTCAATTTTTGGAGCCAAGTTTTGGGACCCAATTTTAGAGCCAATTTTTGGGACCCATTTTCTGAGCTGACTTTTGGGGCTGATTTTCGGAGCCAATTTTTGGGACCCATTTTTAGAGCCAATCTTTGTGGACCCATTTTCAACGCCGATTTTTGGGACCCACTTTGCAAGCTGACTTTTGAACCCCAATTTTTAGAGCTGACTTTTGGGACCCAATTCAATTCCACTTTTCTGCACCCCTACAAGTTCCTGCAACACTTACACCCAATTTTGGGGGCAATTTTAGGGACCCGATTCAATCCCGCTTTTCTGCACATGCTCTCTACAATGCTATGAGTTCCTGCAACACTTGCACCTAGTTTTTGGACCCATTTTTTGACTTGATTCAATCACATGTTTCCACACCCCTGCGAGTATCAGGCTCAAAAAAATTGGCTCTGAAAATCAGGCTCCAAAAATCGGCTCCGAAAATGGGTACCAAAAATTGGGTCCAAAAATGGGGGTCCCAAAACTTGACTCCAAAAATCGAGCCCAAAAAAAGAGTCCAAAAAATTGAGCTCCAAAAGTGGGTCCCCCAAATCGAGATCTGAAATTGGGTCCCAAAGCTCGGCTCTGAGAATCGAGCCGCAAAAGGTGGGACTACATTGAGTCCCAGGAAAATGGCTCCAAAAATAGGTCCGAAAAATTGGCTCCAAAGTTGGGTCCAAAAAATTGGCTCAAAAAATTGGGCTCCAAAGATCGGCTCCGAAAATGTGTACCAAAAATTGGGTCCGAGAATCAGGCTCCAAAAATGGGGGTCCCAAAACTCGACTCTAAAAATCGAGCCCAAAAAAAGAGTATCAGCTCTGAAAATAGGTCCCAGAGATCGGCTCCGAAAATGGGTCCCAAAAATTAGCTTTGAAAATGGGTCCCAAAAATCGTCCAAGTCACCCAGGACGCCAAAGTCAGCCCTCGTGCTCACCTTGGACATCGAAATTGGGACTCTAAAGCCAAGATCTAGTGCACGTCCAAGTCGTCCAAGTCACACATGTCCCCAAGTCACCCTTGGTGCTCCCCTTACATGCTAGAACTGGAACTCTGAAGCCAAGACCCAGTGCATGTCCGAGTCATCCAAGTCGCCCAAGTCGTTGAGTTCGCAAAGTCATCCAAGTCATCGAAGTGAAGATCTAGGGCATGTCCAAGTCGTCAAAAAATAGGGTCCAAAAATAGGTTCCGAAAATCGGGCTCCACAAGTGGGTCCCCAAAATCGGGATCTGAAATTGGGTCCCAAAACTCGGCTCCGAAATTGGGATCTGAAATTGGGTCCCAAAACTTGGCTCCGAAAATCAAACCCCAAAAGGTGGGACTACATTGAGTCCCAGAAAAATGGCTCCAAAAATAGGTCCCAAAAATTGGCTTCGAAAATGGGTCCCAAAATTAGCTCCGAAAATGGGTATCAAAAATTGGGTCCAAAAATGCGAGTCCCAAAACTCGACTTCGAAAATCGAGCCAAAAAAAAGAGTCTCTAAAAAATCAAGCTCCAAAACTGGGTCCCCAAAATTGGGATCCGAAATTGGGTCCCAAAACTCAGCTCCAAAAATCGAGCCCCAAAAGGTAGGACTGCATTGAGTCCTAGAAAAAATGGCTCCAAAAATAGGTCCCAAAAATTGACTCCGAAAAAGGGTCCAAAAAATCAGGATCCGAAATTGGGTCCCAAAACTCACCTCCAAAAATTGAGCCCCAAAAGGCGGGACTGCATTGAGTCCCAGAAAAATGGCTCCAAAAACAGGTCCCAAAAATTGGCTCCGAAAATCGGGCTCCAAAAAGCGGCTCTGAAAATGGGTACCAAAAATGGGGGTCCCAAAACTTGACTCCGAAAATCGAGCCCAAAAAAAGAGTCCAAAAAATCAAGCTCCAAAAGTGGGTCCCCAATATCAGGATCCGAAATTGCATCCCAAAAGTCGGCTCTAAAAATCGAGCCCCAAAAGGTGGGACTGCATTGAGTCCCATAAAAAATGGCTCCAAAAATAGGTCCCAAAAATCGGCTCTGAAAATGGGTCACAAAAATTGGCTCCGAAAATTAGGCTCCAAGGATCGACTCTGTAAATGCGTACCAAAATCGGGTCCAAAAAAGGGGGTCCCAAAAGTCGACTCCGAAAATCAAGCCCAAAAAATATGTCCAAAAAATCAGGCTCCAAAAGTGGGTCCCCAAAATCGGGATTCGAAATTGGGTCCCAAAACTCAGCTTCGAAAATCGAGCCCCAAAAGGTAGGACTGCATTGAGTCCCAGAAAAGCTGCTCCAAAAATAGGTCCCAAAAATTGGCTTCGAAAATGGGTCCGAAAAACTAGCTCTGAAAATTGGGCTCCAAAATTTGGCTCCAAAAATGGGTACCAAAAATCGGGTCCGAGAATCGGGCTCCAAAAATGGGGGTCCCAAAACTCGACTTTGAAAATCGAGCCCAAAAAAAGAGTCTGCAAAAAAATTGAGATCCAGCGCATGTCTGAGTCGTCCATGTCGCCCAAGTCGCCAAGTCATCAAAGTCGCCCAAGTCGCCCAAGTCGCCAAGTCTTCCCGACGTCACCGACGTATATATATATATATATATGTGTGTGTGTGTGTGTGTTACCTCTCGAGCTCTGGGGCGGGGACGAGACTGCCAGTAAAGGATGGGACGGGTCTTTCGGAATGGGACTCCGTTGGGGGCCTTTCGAAAGACACCACCCCCCTATATAAGCTATTTGTACGAATCCCAGACATCAGTAGGATGATGCCGAAGAATGACCCAGCTCCCCGATTTACGACTTTTGGATCCAAACTTTTGGACACACTTTTGGGGGCCAATTTTCGGACCCTGTTTTTGGGGCCCGTTTTTGGAGCCCAATTTTCGGAGCTGATTTTGGGTACCCACTTTTGGAGCTCGATTTTTGGGACCTATATTTGGACCCTGTTTTTTGGGACTCGATCCAGTCCCACTTTTTGGGGCTCGATTTTTAGAGTCGAGTTTGGGGACCCACTTTTGGAGCCTGTTTTTTGGAGCCGATTTTTTGAGCCTAATTTTCGGAGCCAATTTTTGGGACCCATTTTCGGAGCCGATCTCTGGGACCTATTTTCGGAGCCAATTTTTGGGACCTATTTTTGGAGACTCTTTTTTTGGGCTCGATTTTCAGAGTCGAGTTTTGGGACCCCCATTTTTGTAGCCCGATTCTCGGACCCAATTTTTGGTACCCATTTTCGAAGCCGATCTTTGGAGCCCGATTTTCGGAGCCAACTTTTGGGAGCCGATTTTTGGGACCTATTTTTGGAGCCATTTTTCTGGGACTCAATGCAGTCCCACCTTTTGGGGCTCGATTCTCAGAGCCGAGTTTTGGGACCCAATTTCGAATCCCGATTATCGGAGCCGAGTTTTGGGACCGGTTGTCGGAGATGATTTTTTGGACCCATTTTTCAGATTCGATCTTTGGAACCCATTTTTAGAGTCAATTTTTGGGACCGAATTTTCGTGCCGATTTTTGGGACCCATTTTCTAAGCAATTTTTTGGACCCCAATTATTAGACCTGATTCAATCCGGGTTTTCTACACCCCTGCGAGTTCCTACACCGCTCGCACCCGTTTTTGGGACCCATTTTTGGAGCCGATTTTCGAAGCCAATTTTCGGGGCCCATTTTCTGAGCCGATATTTGGTGACCCATTTTCAGAGCCAGTTTTTGGGACCTAGTTTTGGAGCTGAGTTTTGGGACCCATTTTCCGAGCCGATTTTTTGGACCCGATTCAGTCCCACTTTTCTGCACCCCTACGAGTTCCTGCACCGCTGCGAGATCTTGCAACACTCGCACCCAGTTTTGGGGCTGATTTTCAGGACCCTTTTTCAGACCCAGTTTTCAGAGCCAACAGTTTGGACCTGATTCAATCCCACTTTTCCACACCCCTGCGAGTTTCTGCACCGCTCGCACCCATTTTCGGACCCGATTAAATCCCACTTCTATGCACCCCTGTGAGTTCCTGCATTGATCGCACCGCTGCGAGCTCCTGCAACATTCGCACCCATTTTCGCACTCGTGCGAGTTAAGCACGCTCGGGCCGAAGTAATAATGGGATGGGTGACCTACCGAGAAGTCTCGGTGTTGCACCCTTTTCTAGTGTTTTATCGGATGACCCGTTTTTGGAGCCAAGTTTCAGGACCCACTTTTGGAGCCCAATTCTCGAAGCCGATTTTTGGGACCCATTTTCATAGCCGATTTTTGGACCCATTTTCAGCGCCGATTTTTGGGACCTATATTTGGAGCCCTTTTTCTGTGACTCAATCCATCCAACCTTTTTGGGCTCGATTTTCGGAGCCGAGTTTGGAGACCCGATTTTGGAGCCGATTTTTGGGACCCGTTTTTCAAGTCGACTTTTCGGACCCACTTTCAGAGCCAACTTTCGGGACCCATTTTCAGAGCCGATCTTTGCAGACCCATTTTCAACACCAATTTTTGGGACCTGGTTTTTGAGTTGATTTTTGGGACCCCTTTTCCGAGCCGACTTTTGGACCCTGACTTTCAGAGTAGACTTTTGGGACTCGATTCAATCCCACTTTCCCACACCCCTGCGAGTTCCTGCAACACTCGCACCCGATTTTGGGGGCATTTTTTGGGACCCGATTCAACCTAGCTTTTCCGCAACGCTGTGAGTTCTTACAACACTCGTGCCCAGTTTCGGGACCCATTTTCTGACCTCATTTTTGGGACTCGATTCAATCCCACGTTTCTGCACCACTCACACTCATTTCCGCACTGCTGCGAGCCCCTGCAACACTCCCACCCATTTCCTTACCCGTGCATGTTAAGCGCGCTTGCGCCGAAGTAGTACTGGGATGGGCGACCTCTAGGGAAGTGCCGGTGTTGCACCCTTTTCCAGTGTTTTATCAGATGACCCATGTTTTGGACCCCTATTCTCTAAAGGTGGCCTGGCCACGAGCCTAGGGCCCGCCAAAGGGACTCGACTCAGGGACCTGCTGTACAAGACTACTGGGATGGGGCTCTGATGCGGCACTGGAATGCCCTTGCATTGGACGCCTTGTCCACCTTGGAACTGGTACGCCCCACTGGAACTGGACAACTGCTAGAAAGCCCCCTCCAGGAACATGCACCCCCGTATACTCAACATCGGATCAGTCTTGGGGAAGGGAAACCCCAAACCCAGGACATGACGCCTGGACGAGACAAGATGGGCAGGACAAGATTGCACGAAAAGTGACTGTGTTCTTAGTGTGTGCCCCAAAACAGTGTGGTGACAAGTCCTTGATGGGTGCGATCATACAAGCGTTAGTGCACCGGATCCCATCAGAACTCTGCAATTAAGCGCGCTTGGGCCAGAGTAGTACTGGGATGGGTGACCTCCTGGGAAGTCCCTGTCTTGCACCCTTTTTAGTGTTTCGTCGAGTGACCCATTTTTGGGACACATTTTTCAAATGCATCATTTGGAGCCCACTTTCGAGACCCCTGGTCCCTAAGTCGCCCAAGTCCAGTGCATTTCCAAGTCGTTGAACCCAAGATCTAGTGCATGTCCAAGTCGCCAAGTTCCGGGGTGGGGATGGGACGGGACTATCGGAATGGGACTCTGTGGGCGGCCTCTCGAATGGCACCACCCCCCTATATAAGCTATTTATTTGATTCCCAGAAATCGGTAGGATGACACCGAAATATGATCAAGCCCCCCGATTTACGAGCTTTGGATCCAAACTTTTCGAGGCCAATTTTTGGCCCCCATTTTTAGACCCCAATTTTTGTGACCTGTTTTTAGAGCCTGTTTTTCTGGACTCGATCCAGACACACTTATTGTGGCTTGATTTTTGGAGCTAAGTTTCGGGGCCCACTTTTGGAGCTTGATTTTTGGGTCCCATTTTCAGAGCCGATCTCTGGGGCCAATTTTTGGGACCTATTTTTGGAGACTCTTTTCAGGCTCAATCGAGTCCCACCTCTCGGGGTTCAATTTTTGGGACCCACTTTTGGAGCCTGATTCTCGGAGCCGATTTTTGGGACCCATTTTCAGAGCTGATTTTTGGGACCCATTTTCAGAGCCAATTTTTGGAGCCTAATTTTCATAGCCAATTTTTGGGACCCATTTTCATAGCCGATGTTTGGGACCGATTCTTGGAGCCGATTTTTTAGACCCGTTATCGGAGCTAATCTCTGGGACCCATTTTCAGAGCCCTGAAAGCCAAGATCCAGTGCATGTCCAAGTCATCCAAGTCGTGCATGGTGCTCCCCTTGGACATGGGAACTCCGAAGCCAAGATTCGGTGAATGCCCAAGTTGCCCATTGTGCTCCCCTTGGACACTAGAACTGGAACTCCGAAGCCAAGATCCAATGCATGTCCAAGTCATCCAATTCGCGCAGGTCATTCAAGTCATACAAGTTGTCCTGGTGCTCCCCGTGGATGTTGGAACTAGAATTTGAACTCTAATGCCAAGATCCAGTGCATGTACAAGTCCTCCTGGCCCTGTAGGCCGCCTCTCGTGCTCCCATTGGTCACTGGAACTGAAACTCCGAAGCCAAGATCCGGTGCATGTCCTAGTTGCCCCTGGTGCTTCCCTTGGACAATGGAACTGGAACTACCAAGCCAAGATCCAGTGCATTTCCAAGTCACCCCTGGTGCTCCCCTTGGACACTGGAATTGGTACTCTGAAGCCAAGGTTCGGGTCATGCCCAAGTCATCGTTGGTGCTCCCATTACATGGGACCTCGCTTTGGACCGAACTTGGGGAAGGGAAAACCCAAACCCCACTTAGGTTCTTTGGACTGAACTTGGGGAAGGGAGACCCCAAACACCCCACTTAGGCACTTTGGACTGAACTTGGGGAAGGGAGACCCCAACCCCACTTCACATCAGACTTGGAAAAGGGTAAGCCCCAACCCCACGCAGGCATCGGGAACCCCGCGTAGGTACCCAAAACCCCACTATGGACATGGTGAAAGGAAAACCCCAAACCCACAAAGGCATCTGGAACCCCACTTTGGACTTGTTGAAGGGAAATCCCAACCCCACTACGGACTTGGTGAAGGGATATCCCAACCCCAACCCCACCAAGGCATCGAGAACTTGGCAAAGGGTAAACCCCAAACCCCACTTCAGATCAAACTTGGAAAAGGGTAAGCCCCAACCCCACGCAGGCACCGGGAATCCCACTTCGGCCTTGGAGAAGGGAAACCCCCACCCCACGTAGGTACCTAGAACCCCAACTACACCAAGGCATCGGGAACCCCACTTTGGAGTAAAACAGAGCACCAGGGGTGTTCCATAAACAACCAGGGGTTGCACCAAAGTGCAGAGCAAGGTTGTTCCAAGGGGGCACCGAGGGTGTTCCAGTGCACCAGGGGTTGCACCAGGGTTCAAGACAGGGTCCAGAAATAGGGTTTCGAAGTGAGCAGTAGGACAAGTAAAGACCACAACCAAGTCCGTGGGTGGAACCAAAGGAAGGTTATCAGGATATTGGAAGGATGCGATATTCTTTGAGGGCTCAGTATTATGATGGATTCTCGAGGCTAGGTGAAGGGGAACTTTGCACGGTAATGGTTTCCCAAGCCAAAAGTGGAAATGTGGATATTTCCTATAGTTGCCTGGGAATCTGCTAAATAACCATTATGGGGGAATGAGAGTACCCCGTTGTTGTTTTCGTGCCGCGCGGAGGCATGGCCCATGATAGTTGACCCCAAGCCCGTGACTAGGCCACCTTAGATAATAGGGGTCTCGAAAGTGGGCTCCAAAAAATGCACTCTAAAAATGTGTCCCAAGAGTGGATTCAAAAAATGGGTCACTCGACCGAACACTAAAAAGGGTGCAACACTGGGACTTCCCTGGAGGTTATCCATCCTAGTACTACTCCGGCCGAAGCGCGCTTAATTGCAGAGTTCTGATGGGATCCGGTGCACTAACGCTGGTATGATCACACCCATCAAGGGCTTGTCACCACACTTTCCTGGGGCACACACTAACAACGTAGTCACCTTTCGTGCAATCTCGTCTCGCCCATCTTGTCTCGTCCAGGGGTCATGTCCCGGGTTTGGGGTTTTCCTTCCCTATGTCAGAAGTGGGGTTTCTCGTGCCTAAGTGGAGTTGGGGTTTCCCTTCCCCAATACCAATCCGATGTGGGTATACGGGGGTGGGGGGGTGTTCCTAGGTGGGGCTTTCCAGTGGTTGTCCGGTTCCAAGGTGGACGGGGCATTCCCGTGCCGCATCGGAGCCCCATCCCAGTAGTCTTGTACAACTGGTCCTTGAGTCGAGTCCCATTGGCGATCCTTAGGTTCGCGACCGGGCCACCTTTAGAGAATAGGGGTCCAAAAAATGCATTCCAAAAATGGGTCACCCGATAAAACACTGGAAAAGGGTGCAACACCGACACTTCCCGGGAGGTCACCCATCCTAGTACTACTCCAACCCAAGCGTGCTTAACTCGCACGAGTTCGGAAATGGGTGGGAGTGTTGCAGGGGCTAGCAGTGGTGCATGAAGTTTTAGGGGCGCGAAAATGTGGGATTGAATAGGGTCCCAAAACTGGGTGCAAGTGTTGCAAGAACTCACAGCGTTGCGAAATAGCGGGATTGAATCGGGTCCCAAAATTTGGCCCCAAAATTGGGTGCGTGCATTGCAGGAACTTGCAGCGGTGCGGAAAAGCGGGATTGAATCGGGTCCCAAAAGTCGGCTCTGAAAATCAGGGTCCAAAAGTTGGCATGGAAAATTGGTCCCAAAAATTGACTCCAAAACTGGGTCCCAAAGATCGGCTCTAGAAAATGGGCCCCGAAAGTTGGTTCTGAAAATCGGTCTGAAAAGTCATCTTGGAGAACGGGTCGCAAAAGTCAGCTCTGAAATTTGGTCCCAAAAGTCGGCTCCGAAAATCAAGCCGCAAAAGGTGGGATGGATCGAGTGCCAGGAAAAGGGCTCCAAATATGGGTCCCAAAAATTGGATCCGAAAATCAGCTCTTAAAATGGGTCCCAAAAATCAGCTACGAGAATTGGGTTGCAAAAGAGGGTCCTGAAACTCAGCTCTGAAAGTCGAGGCCCAGAAGGTGGGAGTGGGTTGAGCCCCAAAAAGGAGTCCCCAAAAATTTCCAAAAGTGGAAAAAATTGTAAAAGTGGAAAGTTTCCTTTAAAAAATGTAAGGGCAAACTTTTATTCAAATTCATGCGGAAATGGGTGCGAGGGATGCAGGAACTTGCAGGGGTGAAGAAAAGTGGGATTGAATCAGGTCCCAAAAATCAGCTCAGAAAATGGGTCCCAAAACTAGGATCCAAAACTGGGTCTCAAAAATTGGCTCTAAAAAAGGGTCCCAAAGATTGGCTTCGAAAATGGGTCCCAAAAATTGGCTCTGAAAATGGGTTCCAAAAATCAGCTCCAAAACTGGGTCCTAAAAATCGGCCTCGAGAATCAGGCTCTGAAATTGGGTCCCCAAACTCGGCTCCGAAAATTGAGCCACGAAAGGTTGGACTGGATCGATTCCCAGAAAAAGGGGTCCAGAAATCGGCTCTAAAAATGGGTCCCAAAGATCGGCTCCAAAAATGGGTCCCAAAAATTGGCTCCAAAACTGGGCTTCGAGAATCGGGATCCGAAATTGGGTACCAAAACTCGGCTCCAAAAATTGAGCTCCAAAAGGTGGGACTGCATTGAGTCCCAGAAAAATGGGTCCAAAAATAGGTCCCAAAAATTGGCTTTGAAAATGGGTCCCAAAAATCAGCTCCGAGAATCGGGCTCCGAAACTGGGTCCCCAAACTGGGCTCTGAAAATTGAGCCCCGAAAGGTCGGACTGGATTGAGTCCCAGAAAAAGGGCTCCAAAAATCCGCTCAGAAAAATGGGTCCCAAAAATCGGCGCCAAAAATGAGTGCGAGCAGTGTAGGAACTCGCAGGGGTGTGGAAAAGCGGGATTGAATCGGGTTTGAAAATCGCGATGCAAAAAATGGCTTGGAAAATGGGTCCCAAAAATTGACTCTAAAAATGGGTCCCAAAGATCGGCTCCGAAAATGGGTCCGAAAAATTGGCTTCGACAACCGGTTGCAAAACCCGGCTTCGAGAATTGGGATCCGAAATTGGGTCCCAAAACTCGGCTTCGAAAATCGAGCCCCAAAAGGTGGGACTGCATTGAGTCCCAAAAAAATGGGTACCAAAATAGGTCCCAAAAATCGGCTTCGAAAATGGGTCCCAAAAATTGGCCCCGAAAATTAGGCTAAAAAAATCGGCTTCGAAAAACGGGCTCCAAAAGTGGGTCCCGAAAGTAGGCTCCGAGAAAACGGGCTAAAAAAGAGGGTCCCCAAACTCCACTCAAAAAATTGAGCCCCAGAAAGTGGGATTGGACCAAGTCCCAAAAAGAAGGGTCCAAAAATAGGTCCCAAAAATTGGGCTCCAAAAGTTGGCCCCAAAAATCGGGCTCCAAAACTGGATCCCCAATATCGGCTCCGAAAATTGGGCTCCAAAAATGGGCCCCAAAAACATGCTCCAAAAATCAGGCCCCAAAAGTGGGTCCAAAAGTTTGGATCCAAAAGTCATAAATTGGGGCACTGGGTCATTCTTCGGCATCATCCTACCAATGTCTGGGATTCACACAAATAGCTTATATAGGGGGTGGTCTCATTCAAGAGGCCCTCCACGGAGTCCCATTCTGAAAGACCCAAAAAATTGGCTCCGAAAATCGGGCTCAAAAAATCGGCTCTGAAAATGGGTCCCAAAAATCGGCTCCGAGAAGCGGGCTCCAAAAGTGGGTCCCGAAACTAGGCTTTGAGAAGACGGGCTCCAAAAGTGGGTCCCCAAACATGGCTCCAAAAATTGAGTCCCAAAAAGAAGGGGTCAAAAAATTGGGCTCCAAAGCTGGGTCCCCAAAATTGGCTCCGAAAATTGGGCTCCAAAAAATGGGCCCCAAAATAGGGCTCCGAAAATTGAGCCCCAAAAGTGGGTCCAAAAGTTTGGATCTAAATGTCGTAAATCGGGGCGCTGGGTCATTCCTCGGCGTCATCCTACCGATGCCTGGGATTTGGACAAATAGCTTATATAGGGGGGTGGTGTCATTCGAGAGGGCCCCCACGGATTCCCATTCCGAAAGACCCGTCTAGTCCTGTATTGAAAGTCCCGTCCCCACCCCAGAGCTCGAGAGGTGACATATATATATATATACATCGGCAACCTGGCGAGACTTGGTGACTTGGGCAACTTGGATGACTCAGATATGCGCTGGATCTTGGCTTCAGCGACTTGGGTGACTTGGATGACTTGTACATGCACTGGATCTTGGCATTGGCGAATTGGACGACTCAAAAATGCACTGGGTCTTCGCTTCAGTGACTTGGACGGCTCGGACATGCATTGGATCTTGGCATCGGAGACTTGGATGACTTGGTGAACTCAGCGACTTGGGCAACATGGAGGACTCAGACATGCACTAGATCTTGGCTCCGGTGACTTGGCAAACTCGGACGATTCAAACATACACTGGATTTTGGCTTCAGTGAATTGGACGACTTGGCGAACTTGGCGACTTGGGCGACATGGACGACTCAGACATGCGCTGGATCTTGGCTTTGGCGACTTGGACGACTTGTCGAACTTGGCGACTTGGGCGACTCAGACACGCACTGGATCTTGGCTTCGGTGAATTGGACAACTTAGCGAACTCAGAGACTTGGGCGACTTGGACGACTCAGACATGCACTAGATCTTGGTTTCGATGAATTGGATGACTTGGCAAACTCGGTGTCTTAGGCAACTTGGACGACTCAGACATGCACTAGATCTTCGCTTCGGCGACTTGGGCGACTCAGACATGCATTGGATCCTGGCCTCGGTGACTTGGATGACTTGGCGAACTCGGTGACATGGACGACTTGGACTCGGGCGACATGGATGACTCAAACATGCATTGGATCTTCGCTTCGACGACTTGGATGACTTGGACGACTCAGACATGCATTGGATCTTGGCTTCGGCAACTTGGATGACTTGGCGAACTTGGGGCTTGATTTTCGGAGCCGAGTTTTGGGAACCAATTTCGGATCCCGATTCTTAGAGCCAAGTTTCTGGACCGGTTGTCGGAGCCGACTTTTCAGACCCATTTTCGGAGCCGATTTTTGGGACCCAATTTTGGTGCCAATTTTTGGGACTCATTTTCTGAGCCATTTTTTGGACCCCGATTTTCAGACCCGATTCAATCCCGCTTTTCCGCACCCCTGTGAGTTCCTATACTGCTCGCACCCGTTTTTGGCAGCCATTTTCAGAGCCGATTGTTGGAGCCCAATTTTTGGAGCCAATTTTTGGGACCGATTTTCAAAGCCTATTTTTGAAGCCCCTTTTCTAGGACTCGATCCAGTCTGACCTTTCGGGGCTCGATTTCTGGAGCCGAGTTTGGGGACCCAATTTTGGAGCCCGATACTCGGAGCGGATTTTTTGGACCCTGATTTTTAGACCCGATTTAATGCCGCTTTTCTGCACCCCGTCGATTTCCTACACTACTCGCACCCATTTTTGGCACCCATTTTCGGAGCCGATTGTTGGAGCCCAATTTTTGGGACCCATTTTAAGAGCCAATTTTTGGAGCCCTTTTTCTGGGACTTGATCCAGTCCAACCTTTCGGGGCTTGATTTTCGGAGCCGAGTGTGGGGACCCAATTTCAGAGCCCTATTTTTAGACCCGATTCAATGCCGCTTTTTCGCACCCCTGCGATTTCCTACATCGCTCGCACCCGCTTTTGGCACCCATTTTCAGAGCCGATTGTTGGAGCCCGATTTTTGAGACTTGTTTTTAGAGCTGATTTTTGGAGCCCTTTTTCTGGGATTCGATCCAGTCGAACCTTTCGGGGCTCGATTTTCAGAGCCTAGTTTGGGGACCCAAATTTTGGAGCCTGATTCTTGGAGCCAGTTTTTGGGACCCATTTTTAGAGCTGATTTTTGGAACTGATTTTCAGAGCCAATTTTCAAGACCCATTTTTAGAGCCGATCTTTGGGACCCATTTTCAGAGCCAATTTTCAGGACCCAATTTTGGAGCTGAGTTTTGGGACCCATTTTCTGAGCTAATTTTTGGGACCCAATTCAATCCCACTTTTCTGCACCCCTGCGAGTTCCTGCACCACTCGCACCCATTTCCGCACCGCTGCGAGATCCTGCAACACTCGCACCTAGTTTTGGGGCTGATTTTCAGGATCAATTTTCTGACCTGGTTTTCAGAGCCGATTGTTTGGACCCAATCCAATCCCACTTTTCCGCACCCTTGCAGGTTCCTGCACCGCTCGCACCGATTTTTGGGTACCGATTCAATCCCACTTTTGCGCACCCCTACGAGTTCCTGCACCGGTCGCACCCATTTCCAAACCACTCCGAGCTCCTGCAACACTCGCACCCACTTCCCCACCCGCACGCTCGAGCCAGAGTAGTACTAGGATGGGCGACCTCCCAGGAAGTCTCGATGTTGCACCCTTTTCTAGTGTTTTATCGGATGACCCATTTTTGGAGATGATTTTTGGGACCCACTTTTGGAGCTCGATTCTCATAGCCGATTTTTGGGACCCATTTTCGGAGCCAATCTTTGGGACGCATTTTCAGTGCCGATTTTTGGAGACTCTTTTTTGGGGCTCCATCCAGTTCCACCTTCCGGGGCTCAATTTTCGGAGCCGAGTTTCAGGACCCACTTTTGGAGCCCAATTCTCAGACTCGATTTTTGGGACCCATTTTCAAAGCTAATTTTTGGGGCCCAATTTTTGGAGCCAATTTTTGGGACTCATTTTAGAAGCCGGTCTTTGGGACCCATTTTCAGAGTTGATTTTTGGGACCTATATTTGGAGCCCTTTTTCTGGGACTCGACACATCCCACCTTTTGGGGCTCTATTTTCGGAGCCAAATTTTGGGACCCAATTTTGGAGCCAATTTGTGGGACCCATTTTCTGAGCCGACTTTTGGACCCCCATTTTCAGAGCTGACTTTTGGGACCTAATTCAATCCCACTTTTTCGCACCCCTGCGAGTTCCTGGAACACTCGCACCTAGTTTTGGGGCTGATATTCAGGACCCGATTCAATCCCGCTTTTTCGCACATGCTCACACCCATTTCTGCAATGCTGTGAGTTCCTGCAACACTCATACCCAGTTTTGGGACCCATTTTCTGACCCGATTCAATCCCATGTTTTTGCACCCCTGGGAGTATCAGGCTCCAAAAAATTGGCTCTGAAAATGGGTCCCAAAAATTGGCTCCAAAAATTAGGCTCCAAAAATTAGCTCCGAAAATGGGTACCCAAAATTGGGTCCAAAAATGGGGGTCCCAAAACATGACTCTGAAAATCGAGCCCAAAAAAAGAGTCTCCAAAAAATTAGGCTCCAAAAGTGGGTCCCCAAAATCGAGATCCGAAATTGGGGCCCAAAATCGGGATCTGAAATTTGGTCCCAAAACTCAGCTTTGAGAATCGAACCCCAAAAGGTGGGACTGCATTGAATCCTAGAAAAAATGGCTCCAAAAATAGGTCCCAAAAATTGGCTCCCAAATATTAGCTCCGAAAATCAGGCTCCAAAGATCGGCTCCGAAAATGGGAACCAAAAATCAGGTCCAAGAATCGGGCACCAAAAATGGGGGTCCCAAAACTCGACTCTAAAAATCGAGCCCAAAAAAAGAGTCCAAAAATAGGTCCCAAAAATTAGCTTCGAAAATAGGTCCTAGAGATCAGCTCTGAAAATGGGTCCCAAAAATTAGCTCCAAAAATGGGTCCCAAAAATCATCCAAGTCACCCGAGACGCCAAAGTCAGCCCTCATGCTCGCCTTGGACATCGGAATTGGGACTCTGAAGCCAAGATCCAGTGCATGTCCAAGTCCTCCAAGTCACACACGTCCCCAAGTCACCCTTGGTGCTCCCCTTGCTTGCTAGAACTGGAACTCCATAGCCAAGACCCAGTGCATGTCTTATTCATCCAAGTCGCCCAAGTCACCGAGTTCGCAAAGTCATCCAATTCACCGAAGAGAAGATCTAGGGCATGTCTGAGTCATCAAAAAATAGGGTCCAAAAATAGGTCCCAAAAATCAGGCTCCAAAAGTGGGTCCCCAAAATCGGGATCCGAAATTGGGTCCCAAAACTCGACTCCGAAATTGGGTCCCCAAAATTGGGATCCAAAATTGGGTCCCAAAACTCGGCTCCAAAAATTGAGCCCTAAAAGGTGGGACAACATTGAGTCCTAGAAAAATGGCTCCAAAAATAGGTCCCAAAAATTGGCTTCGAAAATGGGTCCCAAAAATTGGCTCTAAAAATCGGGCTCCGAAAATCGGCTCCGAAAATGGGTACCAAAATTTGGGTCCAAAAATGCGGGTCCCAAAACTCGACTTCAAAAATCAAACCCAAAAAAAGTGTCTCCAAAAAATTGGGCTCCAAAAGTGGGTCCCCAATATCGAGATCCGAAATTGGGTCCCAAAACTCGACTCCGAAATTGGGTCCCCAAAATTGAGATCCGAAATTGGGTCCCAAAACTCGGCTCCAAAAATTGAGCCCCAAAAGGTGGGACTGCATTGAATCCTAGAAAAAATGGCTCCAAAAATAGGTCCCAAAAATTGACTCCAAAAATGGGTCCCAAAAATCGGTATCCGAAATCGGGTCCCAAAACTCAGCTCCGAAAATTGAACCCCAAAAGGTGGGATTGCATTGAGTCCCAGAAAAATGGCTCCTAAAATAGGTCCCAAAAATTGGCTCCAAAAATGGGTCCCAAAAATTGGCTCTGAAAATTGGGCTCCAAAAAGCGGCTCCGAAAATGGGTACCAAAAATGGGGATCCCAAAACTCGACTCTAAAAATCGAGCCCAAAAAAAGAGTCTCCAAAAAATTGGGCTCCAAAAGTGGGTCCCCAAAATCGGGATCCGAAATTGGGTCCCAAAACATGTCTCCGAAATTGGGTCCCAAAACTCAGCTCCCAAAATCGAGCCCCAAAAGGTGGGACTACATTGAGTCCCATAAAAAATGGCTCCAAAAAAAGGTCCCAAAAATTGACTCCAAAAATGGGTCCCAAAAATCGGCTCCGAAAATTGGGCTCCAAGGATGGGCTCCGCAAATGGGTACCAAAAATCGGGTCCAAAAATGGGGGTCCCAAAACTCAACTTCGAAAATAGAGCCCAAAAAAAGAGTCTCCAAAAAGTCGAGCTCCAAAAGTGGGTCCCCAAAATCGGGATCCAAAATTGGGTCCCAAAACTCGGCTCCGAAAATCGAGCCCCAAAAGGAGGGACTGCATTGAGTCCCAGAAAAAATGGCTCCAAAAATAAGTCCCAAAAATTGGCTCCGAAAATGGGTCCCAAAAACTCGCTCTGAAAATCGGGCTCCAAAGATCGACTCCGAAAATTGGTACCAAAAATCGAGTCCGAGAATTGGGCTCCAAAAATGGGGGTACCAAAAATCGAGTCCGAAAATCGAGCCCCAAAAGGTGGTACTACATTGAGTCCCATAAAAAATGGCTTCAAAAATAGGTCCCAAAAATCGGCTCCGAAAATGGGTCCCAAAAATTGGCTCCAAAAATTAGGCTTCAAGGATCGACTCCGCAAATGGGTACCAAAAATCGGGTCCAAAAAAGGGGGTCCCAAAGCTCGACTCCGAAAATCGAGCCCAAAAAAAGAGTCTCCAAAAAATCAGGCTACAAAAGTGGGTCCCCAAAATCGGGATCCGAAATTGGGTCCCAAAACTCGGCTTCGAAAATCGAGCCCCAAAAGGTGGGACTGCATTGAGTCCCAGAAAAAATGGCTCCAAAAATAGGTCCCAAAAATCGGCTCCGAAAATTGGTCTGAAAAACTAGCTCTAAAAATCGGGATCCAAAGATCGGCTCCGAAAATGGGTACCAAAAATTGGGTCCGAGAATCGGGCTCCAAAAATAGGGGTCCCAGAACTCGACTTTGAAAATCGAGCCCAAAAAAAAAGTCTCCAAAAAAAAGGGACTGCATTGAGATCCAGCGCATGTCTGAGTCGTCCATGTCGCTCAAGTCGCCAAGTCGTCAAAGTTGCCCAAGTCGCCAAGTCTTGCCTAGTTTGGGGACCCACTTTTGGAGCCCGTTTTCTCGGAGCCTAGTTTCGGGACCCACTTTTGGAGCCCGTTTTTCGGAGCCGATTTTTTGAGCCCGATTTTCGGAGCCAATTTTTGGGACCCATTTTCGGAGCCGATCTCTAGGACCTATTTTCGGAGCCAATTTTTGGGACCTATTTTTGGAGACTCTTTTTTTGGGCTCGATTTTTGGAGTCGAGTTTTTGGACCCCCATTTTTGGAGCCCGAATCTCGGACCCGATTTTTGGTACCCATTTTCGGAGCCGATCTTTGCAGCCCGATTTTTGGAGCCAATTTTTGGGACCTATTTTTGGAGCCATTTTTCTGGGACTCAATGCAGTCCCACCTTTTGTGGCTCGATTCTCAGAGCCGAGTTTTGGGACCCAATTTCAAATCCCGATTATTGGAGCCGAGTTTTGGGACCGGTTGTCGGAGACAATTTTTTGGACCCATTTTCAAAGCCGATCTTTGGAACCCATTTTTAGAGTCAATTTTTGGGACCCAATTTTGGTGCCATTTTTTGGGACCCATTTTCCGAGCCATTTTTTGGACCCTGATTTTTAGACCCGATTCAATCCCGCTTTTCCGCACCCTTGCGAGTTCCTACACTACTTGCACCCGTTTTTGGGACCCATTTTTAGAGCCAATTTTTGTAGCCCTTTTTCTAGGACTTGATCCAATCTGAGCTTTCGGGGCTCAATTTTTGGAGCCGAGTTTGGAGACCCAATTTCAAGGCCTGATTCTCGGAGCAGATTTTTGGGACCCGTTTTTGGAGCCAATTTTCGGGGCCCATTTTCGGAGCCAATCTTTGGGGACCCATTTTCAGAGCCAGTTTTTGGGACCCAGTTTTTGGGCTGAGTTTTGGGACCCATTTTTTGAGCCGAGTTTTGGTACCCATTTTTTGAGCCAATTTTTTCAACTGATTTTTGGAGCCAATTTTCAGGACCCATTTTCGGAGCCGATCTTTGGGACCCAATTTCAGAGCAATTTTTGGGACCCAGTTTCAGAGCTGAGTTTTGGGACCCATTTTTTGAGCCGATTTTTGGGACCCGATTCAATACCACTTTTCTGCACCCCTGCGAGTTCCTGCACCACTCGCACCCATTTCTGCACCTCTGCGAGATCCTGCAACACTCGCACCCAATTTTGGCGCTGATCTTTGGGACCCATTTTCTGACTCGATTTTCAGAGCCGATTGTTTGGACCTGATCCAATCCCACTTTTCCACACCCCTGCAAGTTCCTGCACTGCTCGTACAGATTTTTGGACCCGATTTTTGGGTCCCAATTCAATTCCACTTTTTCACACCCCTGCGAGTTCCTGCACTGATCGTACCCATTTCCAAACCGCTTCGAGCTTCTGCAACACTCGCACCCACTTCCGCACCCGCGCGAGTTATGCGCACTCAGGCCGGAGTAGTACTGGGATGGGCAACCTCCCGGGAAGTCTCGGTGTTGCACCCTTTTCTAGTGTTTTATAGGATGACCCGTTTTTGGAGCTAATTTTCGGGACCCACTTTTGGAGCCTGATTCTCGGAGCTGATTTTTGGGACCCATTTTCGGAGCCAATCTTTGGGACCCATTTTCAGTGCCGATTTTGGACTCTTTTTTAGGGCTGCATCCAGTCCCACCTTTCGGGGGTCGATTTTCAGAGCCAAGTTTCAGGACCCACTTTTGGAGCCCAATTCTCAGAGCCAATTTTTGGGACCCATTTTCAGAGCTGATTTTTGGGGCTCAATTTTTAGAGCCAATTTTTGGGACCCGTTTTCGGAGCTGACCTTTGCGACCCATTTTTAGAGCTAATTTTTGGGACCTATATTTTGAGCCCTTTTGGGACACATTTTTAGAATGCATCTTTTGGAGCTCTTTTTGGAGACCCCTAGTCCCTAAGTCGCCCAAGTCCAGCGCATGTCCAAGTCGTTGAACCCAAGATCCAGTGCATGTCCAAGTCACCAAGTTCTGGGGTGGGGATGGGATGGGACTGTCGGAATGGGACTCCATGGGCAGCCTCTCGAATGACACCACCCCCCTATATAAGCTATTTTTCTAATTCCCAGAAATCGGTAGGATGACGCCGAAATATGATCATGCCCCCTAATTTACGAGTTTTGGATCCAAACTTTTGGAGCCCAATTTTCGGGGCTGGTTAATGGGCCCCATTTTTGGACCCTAATTTTTGGGACCTATTTTTGGAGCCTATTTTTTTGGACTCAATCCAGTCCCACTTATTGGGGCTCTATTTTCAGAGCCGAGTTTTGGGGCCCACTTTTTGAGCCTAATTTTTGGGACCCGTTTTTAGAGCTAATCTCTGGGGCCAATTTTTGGGACCCATTTTTGGAGACTCTTTTCGGGCTCAATCCAGTCCCACCTCTTGGGGCTCGACTTTTGGGACCCACTTTTGCAGCCTGATTGTCGGAGCCGATTTTTGGGACCCATTTTCAGAGCCAATTTTTGGAGCCCAATTTTTATAGCCAATTTTTGGGACCCATTTTTGGAGCCGATGTTTGGGACTAATTATCAGAGCTAATTTTTAGGACTCGTTATTGGAGCCGATCTCTAGGACACATTTTCAGGGCCCTAAAAGCCAAGATCCAGTGCATGTCCAAGTCATCCAACTCGCGCATGGTGCTCCTCTTGGACACCGAAACTCTGAAGCCAAGATCCGGTGCATGCCCAAGTCACCCCTTGTACTCCCCTTGGACATTGGAACTGGAACTCCGAAGCCAAGATCCAATGCATGTCCAAGTCGTCCAATTCACGCAGGTCGTTCAAGTCACCCAAGTTGTCCCGGTGCTCCCCTTTGTTGCTTAAACTGGAATTGGAACTCCGATGCCAAGATCCAGTGCATGTCCGAGTCCTTCTGGTCCCGTATGCTGCCCCTCATGCTCCCATTGGTCACTAGAACTAAAAATTTGAAGCCAAGATCCGGTGCATGTCCTAGTCACCCCTGGTGCTTCCCTTGGACAATGGAATTGGAACTCCCAAGCCAAGATCCAGTGCATGTCCAAGTCGCCCCTAGTGCTCCCCTTGGACACTGGAATTGGAATTCTGAAGCCAAGGTTCAGGTCATGTCCAAGTTGCACTTAATGCTCCCGTTACATGGGACCTCACTTTGGATTGAACTTGGGGAAGGGAAACCCCAAACCCCATTTAGGTGCTTTGGACTGAACTTGGGGAAGGGAGACCCTGAACACCCCACTTAGGCGCTTTGGACTGAACTTGGAGAAGGGAGACCCCAATCCCACTTCGGATCAAACTTGGAAAAGGGTAAGCCCCAACCCCACGCAGGCACCGGGAACCCTGCGTAGGTACCCAGAACCCCACATCGGACATGGTGAAAGGAAAACCCCAACCCCACCAAGGCATCGGGTACCCCACTTTGGACTTGGTGAAGGGAAACCCCAACCCCACCACGGACTTGGTGAAGGGAAATACCAACCCCAACCCCACAAAGGCATTGAGAACTTGGCAAAGGGTAAACCCCAAACCCCTCTTTGTATCAGACATGGAAAAGGGTAAGCCCCAACCCCACGCAGGCAATGGGAACCCCGGTTCGGCCTTGGAGAAGGGAAACCCCCACCCCACGTAGGTACCCAAAACCCCAACCACACCAAGGCATCGGGAACCCCACTTTGGAGTAAAAAAAAGCACCAGAAGTGTTCCATAAACAACTAGGGGTTGCACCAAAGTGCAGAGCAAGGTTGTTCCAAGGGGGCACCGGGGGTGTTCCAAGTGCACCAAGGTTTGCACAGGGGTTCAAGACAGGGTCCAAAAATAGGGTTATGAAGTGGGCAGTAGGACAAGTAAAGACCACAACAAAGTCCGTGGGTGGAACCAAAGGAAGGTTATCATGATATTGGAAGGATGCGATATTCTTCAAGGGCTCAGTATTATGATGGCTTCTCGAGGCTAGGTGAAGGGGAACTGTGCGCGGTAATGATTTCCCAAGCCAAAAGTGGAAATGTGGATATTTCCTACAATTGCCTGGGAATCTGCCGAATAACCATGATGGGGGAATGAGAGTACCCCATCATTGTTTTTGCGCCATGCGAAGGCATGGCCTGTGATAGTTGACCCCAGGCCCATGACTAGGCCACCTTAGATAATAGGGGTCTCGAAAGTGGGCTCCAAAAAATGCACTCTAAAAATGTGTCCCAAGAGTGGATTCAAAAAATGGGTCACTCGACCGAACACTAAAAAGGGTGCAACACCAGGACATCCCAGAAGGTCACCCATCCCAGTACTACTCCGGCCCCAGCGCGATTAACTACAGAGTTCTGATGAGATCCGGTGCACTAACGCTGGTATGATCACACCCATCAAGGGCTTGTCACCACACTGTCTTGGGGCACACACTAACAACGCAGTCACCTTTCGTGCGATCTCCTCCCGCCCATCTTGTCTTGTCCAAGGGTCATGTCTGGGGTTTGGGGTTTTCCTTCCCTATGTCAGAAGTGGGGTTCCTCTTGCCTAAGTGGGGTTGGGCTTTCAATTCCCCAATACTGATCTGATGTGGGGTATACGGGAGTGGGGGGGTGTTCCTAGAGGGGGCTTTCCAGCGGTTGTCCAATTCCAAGGTGGACGGGGCGTTCCTGTGCCGCATCGGAGCCCCATCCTAGTAGTTTTGTATAGCAGGTCCCTAAGTCAATCCCATTGGCGAGCCCTAGGCTTGTGACCGGGCCACCTTTAGAGAATAGGGGTCCAAAAATGCGTTCCAAAAATGGGTCACCCGATAAAACACTAGAAAAGGGTGCAACACCGACACTCCTGGGAGGTTACCCATCCTAGTACTACTCCAACCCAAGCGCGCTTAACTCGCACAGGTGTAGAAATGGGTGGGAGTGTTGCAGGGGCTCACAACGGTGCAGGAACTCGTAGGGGCACAAAAACTTTGGATTGAATTGGGTTCCAAAACTGGGTGCAAGTGTTGCAGGAACTCACAGCATTGCGGAAAAGTAGGATTGAATCATGTCCCAAAAATTGCCCTGAAAACCAGGTGCGAGTGTTGCAGGAACTCGCAGCGGTGCATAAAAGTGGGATTGAATCGGGTCCCAAAAGTTGGCTCTGAAAATCAGGGTCCAAAAGTTGGCTCAAAAAATGGGTGCCAAAAATTGGCTCCAAAATAGGGTCCCAAAGATCGGCTCCAAAAAATGGGTCCCGAAAGTTGGCTCCGAAAATCAGCTCTAAAAATGGGTCCCAAAAATCAGCTCCAAGAATTAGGCTCCAAAAGCGGGTCCTGAAACTCGGCTCCGAAAGTCGATACCCAGAAGGTGGGAGTGGGTGGAGCCCCAAAAAGGAGTCTCCAAAAATTTCCAAAAGTGGAAAAAATTGTGAAAGTGGAAGGTTTCCTTTATAAAATGTAAGGTCAAACTTTTATTCAAATTCATCTGTAAATGGGTACGAGCAGTGCAGGAACTCGCAGGGTTGAAGAAAAGTGGGATTGAATTGGGTCCAAAAAATTGGCTCAGAAAATGGGTCCCAAAACTAGGCTCTAAAACTTAGTCCCAAAAATTGGCTTTGAAAATAGGTCCCAAAGATCAGCTCCGAAAATGGGTCCCAAAAATTGGTTCTGAAAATCATTTCCAAAAATTGGCTCCAGAAACGGGTCACAAAAATTGGCTTCGAGAATCAAGCTCTGAAACTGGGTCCCAAAACTCAGCTCTGAAAAAATCGAGCCTTGAAAGGTCTGACTGGATCGAGTCCCAGAAAAAGGGCTCCAAAAATCAGCTCTGAAAATGGGTCCCAAAGATCGGCTCTGAAAATGGGTCCCAAAAATTGGCTCTGAAACTGGGTGCCAAAAATGAGTGCGAGCGGTGTAGTAACGCGCAGGGGTGCGGAAAAGCGGGGATTGAATCAGGTCTAAAAATCGGGGTCCAAAAAGTGGCTCAGAAAATGGGTCCTAAAAATTGACTCTAAAAATGGGTCCCAAAGATCGGCTCCGACAACCGATCCCAAAACTAGGCTCCGAGAATCGTGATCTGAAATTGGGTACCAAAACTCAGCTCTGAAAATTGAGCCCCAAAAGGTGGGACTGCCTTGATTCCCAGAAAAATGGTTCCAAAAATAGGTCCCAAAAATCGGCTCCGAAAATGGGTCCAAAAAATCGGCTCCGAGAATCAGGCTCCGAAACTGGGTCCCCAAACTTGCCTCCAAAAATTGAGCCCCGAAAGATCGGACTGGATTGAGTCCCAAAAAAAGGGCTCCAAAAATTGGCTTCGAAAATGGGTCCCATAGATTGGCTCTGAAAATGGGTCCCAAAAATTGGCTCTGAAAATCAGCGCCAAAAATGGGTGCAAGCAGTGTAGGAACTCGCAGGGGTGCAGAAAATCGGGATTGAATCGGGTCTGAAAATTGGGGTCCAAAAAATGGCTTTGAAAATGGGTCCCAAAAATTGACTCTAAAAATGGGTCCCAAAGATCGTCTCTAAAAACGGGTCCAAAAAATCGGCTCTGACAATCGGTCCCAAAACCCGGCTCCGAGAATCAGGATCCAAAATTTGGTCCCAAAACTCGGCTCCAAAAATCGAGCCCCAAAAGGTGGGACTGCATTGAGTCCCAAAAAAATGGGTCCTAAAATAGGTCCCAAAAATCGGCTTCGAAAATGGGTCCCAAAAAATTGGCTCCAAAAATCGGGCTCGAAAGATCGGCTTCGAAAATGGGTACCAAAAATCAGGTCCGAGAATCGGGCTCCAAAAATGGGGGTCCCAAAACTCAACTCAAAAAATTGAGCCCCAAAAAAGAGTCTCCAAAAATAGGTCCTAGAGATCGGCTCTGAAAATGGATCCCAAAAATTGGCCTTGCATCGGGCTTGAAAAATCAGCTCCGAAAAACAGGCTCCTAAAGTGGGTCTTGAAACTAGGCTCTGAGAAAACGGGCTCGAAAAGTGGGTCCCCAAACTCGGCTCCGAAAATCGAGCCCCAGAAAGTGGGATTGGACTGGGTCCCAAAAAGAAGGGTCCAAAAATAGGTCCCAAAAATCGGGCTCCAAAAGTGGGCCCCAAAAATTGAGCTCCAAAACTGGGTCCCCAAAATCGGCTCCAAAAATTGGGCTCCAAAAATGGGCCCCAAAAACATGCTCCAAAAATTGGGCCCCAAAAGTGGGTCCAAAAGTTTGGATCCAAAAGTCGTAAATCGGGGCGCTGGGTCATTCTTCGGCATCATCTTACCGATGTCTGGGATTCACACAAATAGCTTATATAGGGGGGTGGTGTCATTCGAGAGGCCCCCCACGGAGTCCCATTCTGAAAGACCTGTCAATTCGCTCCAAAAATTGGGCTCAAAAAATTGGCTCCGAAAATGGGTCCCAAAAATCGGCTTCGAGAAGCTGGCTCCAAAAGTGGGTCCCGAAACTAGGCTCCGAGAAGATGGGCTCCAAAAGTTGGTCCCCAAACTCAGCTCCGAAAATCGAGCCCCAAAGAGCGGGACTGGATCGAGTCCCAAAAAGAAGGGGTCCAAAAATCGGCCCCAAAAATTGGGCTCCAAAAAATGGGCCCTAAAATAAGGCTCTGAAAATCGAGTCCCAAAAGTGGGTCCAAAAGTTTGGATCCAAATGTCGTAAATCGGGGCGCTGGGTCATTCATCTGTGTCATCCTACCGATGCCTGGGATTTGGACAAATAGCTTATATAGGGGGGTGGTGTCATTCGAGAGGGCCCCCACGGAGTCCCATTCTGAAAGACCCGTCCAGTCCTATACTGGCAGTCCTGTCACCACCCCAGAGCTCGAGAGGTGACATATATATATATACGTCGGCGACTTAGCGAGACTTGGCGACTTGGGAAACTTGGACCCATTTTCGGAGCCGAGTTTTAGGACCCACTTTTGGAGCCCAATTCTTGGAGCCGATTTTTGGCACCCATTTTTAGAGCCGTTTTTTGGAGCCGATTTTCAGAGCCAATTTTTGGGTCCCATTTTCGGAGTCGGTCTTTGGGACCCATTTTCAGAGCCGATTTTTGCCACCTATATTTTGAGCCCTTTTTCTGGTACTCGACCCATCCCACCTTTTGGGGATCAATTTTCGGAGCCAAGTTTTGGGACCCAATTTCAGAACCGATTTTTGGGACCCGTTTTCCGAGCTGACTTTTGTGGCCGATTTTTGAAGCTAATTTTTGGGACCCATTTTCGGAGCTGAGTTTTAGGACCCACTTTTGGAGCCCAATTCTCGAAGCCAATTTTTGGGACCCATTTTCATAGCCCTTTTTTGGGCTCAATTTTCGGAGCCAATTTTTGGTACCCGTTTTCGGAGCCTGTCTTTGGGACCCATTTTTAGAGCCAATTTTTGCCACCTATATTTGGAGCCCTTTTTCTGGTACTTGACCCATCCCACCTTTTGGGGATCAATTTTCGGAGCCGAGTTTTGGGACCCAATTTCGGAACTGATTTTTGGGACCCGTTTTTCGAGCCAATTTTTGTGGCCGATTTTTTAAGCCAATTTTCGGGACCCATTTTCGGAGCCAATCTTGGCGGACCCATTTTATACGCCAATTTTTGGGACCCATTTTCTGAGCCAACTTTTGGACCCCAATTTTAGAGCCGACTTTTGGGACCCAATTCAATCCCACTTTTCTGCACCCCTACAAGGTCCTGAAACACTTGCACCCGATTTTGGGGGCAATTTTTGGGACCCGATTCAATCTCGCATTTCCACACATGCTCGCACCCATTTCATCAATGCTGTGAGTTCCTGAAACACTCACATGTAGTTTCATGACCCATTTTCTGACCCAATTCAATCCCATGTTTTCGCACCCCTGCGAGTATTGGGCTCCAAAAAATTGGCTCTGAAAATGGGTCCCAAAAATTGGCTTTAAAAATCAGCCTCCAAAAATTCACTCCAAAAATGGGTACCAAAAATCGGGTCCAAAAATGGGGTTCCAAAAACTTGACTCCAAAAATCGAGCCCAAAAAAAGAGCCTCCAAAAAATCGGGCTCCAAAAGTGGGTCCCCAAAATCGGGATTCGAAATTGGGTCCCAAAATCGGGATCCGAAATTTGGTCCCAAAACTCGACTCTAAGAATCGAGCCCCAAAAAGTGGGATTGCATTGAGTCCCAGAAAAATTGGCTCCAAAAATAGGTCCCAAAAATTGGCTCCCAAATTGGGTCCCAAATATTGGCTCTGAAAATCAGGCTCAAAAGATCGACTCTGAAAATGGGTACCAAAAATCGGGTCTGAGAATTGGGCTCCAAAAATGGGGGTCCCAAAACTCGACTCCAAAAATTGATCCCAAAAAAAGAGTCTCCAAAAATAGGTCCCAAAAATTGGCTCAAAAAATAGGTCTGAGAGACTAGCTCCGAAAATGGGTCCCAAAAATTAGCTAAGAAAATCGGCTCCGAAAATGGGTCCCAAAAATTGTCCAAGTCACCTGGGACGCCAAAGTCAGCCCTCGTGCTTGCCTTGGACATCGGAATTTGGACTCTGAAGCCAAGATCCAGTGCACGTCCAAGTCGTCCAAGTCACACACGTCCCCAAGTCACCCGTGGTGCTCCCCTTGCATGCTAGAACTGAAACTCTGAAGCCAAGACCCAATGCATGTCTGAGTCGTCCAAGTCGCCCAAGTCGCCAAGTTCGCAAAGTCATCCAAGTCGCTGAAGAGAAGATCCAAGGCATGTCCGAGTCATAAAAAAATAGGGTCCAAAAATAGGTCTCAAAAATCGGGCTCCAAAAGTGGGTCCCCAAAATTGGGATCCAAAATTGGGTCCCAAAACTCAGCTCCGAAATTGGGTCCCCAAAATTGGGATCCGAAATTGGGTTGCAAAACTCGGCTCCGAAAATTGAGCCCCAAAAGGTGGGAGTGCATTGAGTCCTAGAAAAATGGCTCTAAATACTAGGTCCCAAAAATTGGATCCGAAAATGGGTCCCCAAAATTGGCTCGAAAAATTGGGCTCCAAAAATCGGCTCTGAAAATGGGTACCAAAAATCAGGTCCAAAAATGTGGGTCCCAAAACTCGACTTTGAAAATTGAGCCCAAAAAAAGTCTCCAAAAAATTGGACTCCAAAAGTGGGTCCCCAAAATCGAGATCCGAAATTGGGTCCCCAAACTCGGCTCCAAAATTGGGTCCCCAAAATCAGGATCCGAAATTGGGTCCCAAAACTCAGCTCCGAAAATCGAGCCCCAAAAGGTGGGATTGCATTGAGTCCTAGAAAAAATGGCTCCAAAAATAGGTCCCAAAAATTGACTCCAAAAATGGGTCCCAAAAATTAGGATCCGAAATTGCGTCCCAAAACTCAGCTCCGAAAATTGAGCCACAAAAGGCAGGACTGCATTGAGTCCTAGAAAAAATGGCTGGAAAAATAGGTCCCAAAAATTGGCTCCGAAAATGGGTCCCAAAAATTGGCTCCGAAAATCGGGCTCCAAAAAGCGGCTCCGAAAATGGGTACCAAAAATGGGGGTCCCAAAACTCGACTCCGAAAATTGAGCCTCAAAAAAGAGTCTCCAAAAAATTGAGCTCCAAAAGTGGGTCCCCAAAATCGGGATCCGAAATTGGGTCCCAAAACTTGGCTCCAAAATTGGGTCCCCAAAATCGAGATCCGAAATTGGGTCCCAAAACTCGGCTCCGAAAATTGAGCCCCAAAAGGTGGGACTGCATTGAGTCCCAGAAAAAATGGCTCCAAAAATAGGTCCCAAAAATCGGTTCCGAAAATGGGTCCCAAAACTCGGCTCCGAAAATCGGGCTCCAAGGATCGGCTCCGAAAATGGGTACCAAAAATCGGGTCCAAAAATGGGGGTCCAAAAACTCCACTGCGAAAATCGAGCCCAAAAAAAGAGTCTCCAAAAAATCGGGCTCAAAAAGTTAGTCCCCAAAATCGGGATCCAAAATTGGGTCCCAAAACTCGGCTCCAAAATTGGGTCCCAAAACTTGGCTTCAAAAATTGAGCCCCAAAAGGTGGGACTGCATTGAGTCCCAGAAAAAATGGCTCGAAAAATAGGTCCCAATATAAGCTATTTGTCCGATTCCCAGAAATCGGTAGGATGACGACAAAATATGATCCAGCCACTCGATTTATGAGCTTTGGATCCAAACTTTAGGAGCCCGATTTTCGGGGCTGGTTTTAGGGCCCCATTTTTGGACCCCAATTTTTGGGACCTGTTTTTGGAGCCTGTTTTTCTGGACTCGATCTAGTCCCACTTATTGGGGCTTGATTTTCGGAGCCGAGTTTTGGGGCCCACTTTTGGAGCCCGATTTTTGGGACCCGTTTTCGGAGCTGATCTCTGGGGCTGATTTTTGGGACCTATTTTTTGAATCTTTTCAGGCTCAATCCAGTCGCACCTCTCGGGGCTTGATTTTTGGGACCCACTTTTGGAGCCTGATTCTCAGAGCCAATTTTTGGAACTGGAACTCCCAAGCCAAGATCCAGTGCATGTCCAAGTCGCCCCTGGTGCTCCCCTAGGACACTGGAACTGGTATTCTGAAGCCAAGGTTCTGGTCATCTCCAAGTCAACCTTGGTGCTCCCATTACATAGGACCTCGCTTTGGACCAAACTTGGGGAAGGGAAACCCCAAACCCCACTAAGGCGCTTTGGACCGAACTTGGGGAAGGGAGACCCCAAACACCCCACCTAGGCACTTTGGACTGAACTTGGGGAAGGGAGACCCCAACCCCACTTTGGATCGGACTTGGAAAAGGGTAAGTCCCAACCCCACACAGGCACCGAGAAGCCCGCATAGGTACCCAGAACCCCACTTCGCACATGGTGAAAGGAAAACCCCAACCCCACCAAGGCATCGGGAATCCCACTTTGGACTTGGTGAAGGGAAACCCCAACCCCACCAAGGCATTGAGAACTTGGCAAAAGGTAAACCCCAAACCCCACTTCGGATCGGACTTGGAAAAGGGTAAGCCCCAACCCCACGCAAGCACTGGGAACCCCACTTCGACCTTGGAGAAGGGAAACCCCCACCCCACGTAGGTACCCAGAACCCCAATCGCACCAAGGCATCGGGAACCCCACTTTGGAGTAAAATAGAGCACCAGGGGTGTTCCATAAACAACCAGGGGTTGCACCAAAGTGCAGAGGAAGGTTGTTCCAAGGAGGCACCGGGGCTGTTCCAAGTGCACCAGGGGTTGCACCAGGGTTCAAGACAGGGTCCAGAAATAGGGTTCTGAAGTGGGCAGTAGGACAAGTAAAGACCACAACTAATTCTGTGGGTGGAACCAAAGGAAGGTTATCACGATATTGGAAGGATGCGATATTCTTTGAGGGCTCAGTATTATGATGGCTTCTAAAGGCTAGGTGACAGTTAACCCTAGACCTGTCACTAGGCCACCTTAGATAATAGGGGTCTCGAAAGTGGGCTCTAAGAAATGCACTCTAAAAATGTGTCCCAAGAGTGGATTAAAAAAATGGGTCACTTGACCAAACACTAAAAAGGGTGCAACACTGGGACTTCCTGGGAGGTCTCCCATCCCAGTACTACTCCGGCTGAAGCGCGCTTAACTGCAGAGTTCTGATGGGATCCGGTGCACTAACGCTGGTATGATCGCACCCATCAAAGACTTGTCACCACACTGTCTTGGGGCACACACTAACAACGTAGTCACCTTTCGTGTGATCTAGTCCCACCCATCTTGTCTCGTTTAGGGGTCATGTCCCGGGTTTGGGGTTTTCCTTCCCTATGTCAGAAGTGGGGTTCCTCATGCCTAAGTGGGGTTGGGGTTTCCCTTCCCCAATACCAATCCAATGTGGGGTATATGGGGTTGGGGGGTGTTCTTAGAGGGGGCTTTCCAACGGTTGTCCAATTCCAAGGTGGACGGGGTGTTCCCGTGCCGCATCGGAGCCCCATCCTAGTAGTCTTGTACAGTAGGTCCCTGAGTCGAGTCCCATTGGTGAGCCCCAGGCTCTTGAATGGGCCACCTTTAGAGAATTGGGGTCCAAAAAATGCGTTCCAAAAATGGTCACCCGATAAAACTCTGGAAAAGGGTGCAACACCAACACTTCCCGAGAGGTCACCCATCCCAGTACTACTTCGACCGAAGCGCGCTTAACTCGCACGGGTGCGGGAATGGGTGGGAGTGTTGCAGGGGCTCACAGCGGTGTAAGAACTCGTAGGGGCATGGAAATGTGGGATTGAATCGGCTCCCAAAACTAGGTGCAAGTGTTGCAGGAACTCACATCATTGCGGAAAAGCGGGATTAAATCAGGTCCCAAAAATCACCCGCAAAATCGGGTGCGAGTGTTGCAGGAACTCGCAACGGTGCAAAAAAGTGGGATTGAATCGGGTCCCAAATGTCGGCTCTAAAAATTGGGGTCCAAAAGTCAGCTTAGAAAATGGGTACCAAAATTCAGCTCCCAAACTGGGTCCCAAATATCGGCTCCGAAAAGTGGGTCTTGAAAGTTGGCTCAGAAAACCGGTCTTAAAAGTCGGCTAGGAAAACAGGTCCTAAAAATCAGCTCCAAAATTTGGTCCCAAAACTTGGCTCCGAAAATCGAGCCCCAAAAGGTGGGCTGGATCGAGTCCCAGGAAAAGGGCTCCAAATATGGGTCTCAAAAATTGGCTCCGAAAATGGGTCCCAAAAGTTAGCTCAAAAAATGGGTCCCAAAAATCGGCTCAAAAATTGGGTCTCAAAACATGGCTCTGAAAATCGAGCCCCAAAAGGTTGGATGGATCAAGTCCTAGAGAAAGGGCTCCATATATAGGTCCCAAAAATCGGCGCTGAAAATGGGTCCAAAAATCGGCTCTGAAATTGGGTCCCAAAAATTGGCTCTAAGAATTGGGCTCCAAAAACAGGCCATCCGATAAAACACTAGAAAAGGGTGCAACACCGAGACTTCTCGGGAGGTCAACCTTCCCAGTATTACTCCGGCCCGAGTGTGCTTAAGTTGCACGGGTGTGGAAATGGGTACGAGTGTTGCAGGAGCTCGTAACGGTGCGACCAGTGCAGGAACTCACAAGGGTGTGTAGAAGTGGGATTGAATCAGGTCCGAAAATGGGTGCGAGTAGTGCAGGAACTCGTAGGGGTGCAGAAAAGTGGTATTGAATCGGGTCCAAATAGTCAGCTCTGAAAACCGGGTTAGAAAATGGGTCCCGAAAATCAGCCCCAAAACTGGGTGTGAGTGTTGCAAGATCTCACAGCGGTGTAGGAACTCGCGGGGATGCAAAAAAGTGGGACTGAATTCGGTCCCAAAAATCGGCTCGGAAAATGGGTCCCAAAACTCAACTCCAAAACTAGGTCCCAAAAACTGGCTCTGAAAATGGGTCCCCAAAGATCGGCTCCGAAAACAGGACCCAAAAATTTTCTCCAAAAATAGGTCCCAAAAATTGGTTCCGAGAATCAGGCTCCGAAATTGGGTCCCCAAACTCGGCTTTGTAAATCGAGCCCTGAAAGCTCGGATTGGATCGAGTCCCAGAAAAAGGGCTCCAAAAATCGGCTCTAAATATGGGTCCCAAAAACGGGTGCGAGTGGTGTAGGAACTCGCAGGGGTATGGAAAAGCGGGATTGAATCGGGTCTAAAAATTGGGGTCCAAAAAATGGCTCGGAAAATGGGTCCCAAAAATTGGCACCAAAATTGGGTCCCAAAAATTGACTCTAAAAATGGGTGCCAAAGATCGGCTCTAAAAATGGGTCCAAAAAATTGTCTCTGACAACCGGTCCCAAAACTCGGCTTCGATAATCGAGATCTGAAATTGGGTCCCAAAACTCGGCTCCGAGAATGGAGCCCCAAAAGGTGGGACTGCATTGAGTTCCAAAAAAATGGCTCCAAAAATAGGTCCCAAAAATCGGCTCCCAAATTGGGTTCCAAAAGTTGGCTCTGAAAATCAGGCTTCAAAGATCGGCTCCGAAAATGGGTACCAAAAATTGAGTCCGAGAATCGGGCTCCAAATATGGGGGTCCCAAAACTCGACTTCGAAAATCGAGCCCAAAAAAAGAGTCTCCAAAAATAGGTCCCAAAAATCGGCTCTGAAAATAGGTCCAAGAGATCAGCTCCGAAAATGGGTCACAAAAATTAGCTTCGAAAATCGGGCTCGAAAAATCGGCTCCGAAAAACGGGCTCCAAAAGTGGGTCCCAAAACTAGGCTCCGAGAAAATGGGCTCCAAAAGTGGGTCCCCAAACTCGGCTCCAAAAATCGAGCCCCAAAAAGTGGGACAGGATCGAGTCCCAAAAAATAGGGTCCAAAAATAGGTCCCAAAAATCGAGCTCCAAAAGTGGGTCCCTAAAATCGGCTCCAAAAATTGGGCTCCAAAAACGGGCCCCAAAAACAAGCTCCAAAAATCAGGCCCCAAAAGTGGATCCAGAAGTTTGGATCCAAAAGTCGTAAATCGGGGAGCTGGGTCATTCTTTGGCGTCATCCTACCGATGTCTGGGATTTGTACAAATAGCTTATATAGGGGGGTGGTGTCATTCGAAAGGCCCCTAACGGAGTCCCATTCCGAAAGACCCGTCCCATCCTTTACTGGCAGTCTCGTCCCCGCCCCAGACCTCGAGAGGTCAAACACACACACACATATATATATACATTGGCGAGACTTGGCAACTTGGGCGACTTGGATGACTTGGCGACTTGGGCGACATGGACAACTCAGACATGCGCTAGATCTCAATGTAGTCCCTTTTTTTTGGAGACTCTTTTTTTGGGCTCTATTTTTAGAGCCGAGTTTTGGGACCCCCATTTTTGGAGCCCGATTCTCAGACCCGATTTTTGGTACCCATTTTCAGAGCCAATCTTTGGAGCCCGATTTTCGGAGCCAGTTTTTGTGACCCATTTTCGGAGCTAATTTTTGGGACCTATTTTTGGAGCCATTTTTTCTAGGACTCAATGCAGTCCCATCTTTTGGGGGCTCGATTTTCGGAGCCGAGTTTTGGGACCCAATTTCAGAGCCGACTTTTGGAACCCTATTTTGGATCCCGATTTTGGGGACCCACTTTTGGAGCCCGATTTTTTGGAGACTCTTTTTTTGGGCTCGATTTTCGGAGTCGAGCTTTGGGATCCCCATTTTTGGACCGTATTTTTTGTACCCATTTTTGGAGCCGATCCTTGGAGCCCGATTTTCGGAGCCGATTTTTGGGACCTATTTTTCGAGCCATTTTTTCTGGGACTCAATGCAGTCCCACCTTTTGGGGCTTGATTTTCAGAGCTGAGTTTTGGTACCCAATTTCGGATCCCGATTTTGGGGATTTCAGAGCCAAGTTTTGGGACCCAATTTTGGATCCCGATTTTGGGGACCCACTTTTGGAGCCAGATTTTTTGGAGACTCTTTTTTTGGGCTCAATTTTCGGAGTCGAGTTTTGGGACCCCCATTTTTGGTACCCATTTTCGGAGCCGCTTTTGTGAGCTCGATTTTCGGAGCCAATTTTTAGGACCCATTTTTGGAGCCAATTTTTGGGACCTATTTTTGGAGCCATTTTTCTGGGACTCAATGCAGTCCCGCCTTTTGGGGCTCGATTTTCGGAGCTGAGGTTTGGGACCCAATTTCGGACCCTGATTTTTGGGACCCATTTTCGGAGTCAATTTTTGGGACCTATTTTTGGAGCCATTTTTTCTAGGACTCAATGCAACCCCTCCTTTTGGGGCTCAATTTTCGGAGCCGAGTTTCGGGACCCAATTTTGGATCCCGATTTTGGAGACCCAATTTTAGAGCCAAGTTTTGGGACCCAATTTTGGATCCCGATTTTGGGGACCCACTTTTGGAGCCCGATGTTTTGGAGACTCTTTTTTTGGGCTCGATTTTCGAAGTCGAGTTTTGGGATCCCCATTTTTGGACCTGATTTTTTGTACCCATTTTTGGAGCCGATCCTTGGAGCACGATTTTTGGAGCCAATTTTTGGGATGCATTTTCGGATCCAATTTTTGGGACCTATTTTTGGAGCCATTTTTTCTGGCACTCAATGCAGTCCCACCTTTTGGGGGTTGATTTTCGTAGCTGAGTTTTGGGACCCAATTTCGGATCCCAATTTTGGGGACCCAATTTCAGAGCCGAGTTTTGGGACCCAATTTTTGATCTCGATTTAGGGGACCCACTTTTGGAGCCCGATTTTTGGGACCTATTTTTGGACCCTATTTTTTGACGACTCAGACATGCCATGGATCTTCTCTTCGGTGACTTGGACGACTTTGCGAACTCGGCGACTTGGGCGACTTGGACGACTCAGACATGCACTAGGTCTTAGCTTCGGAGTTCCAATTCTAGCATGCAAGGGGAGCACCAGGGTTGACTTGGGGACATGTGTGACTTGGACGACTTGGACGTACACTGGATCTTGGCTTCAGAGTCCCAATTCTGATGTCCAAGGCGAGCACGAGGGCTAACTTTGGCGTCCTGGGAGACTTGGACAATATTTGGGACTCATTTTCGAAGCCGATTTTTTGAACCCGATTTTCGAAGCTAATTTTTTGGACCCATTTTCGGAGTCGATCTCTGGGACCTATTTTCGAAGCCGAGTTTTGGTACCCAATTTCAGATCCTGATTCTCAGAGCCTAGTTTTGGGATCGGTTGTCAGAGCCGATCTTTGGGACCATTTTTAGAGTCAATTTTTGGGACCAATTTTTTGAGCCACTTTTTGGACCCCAATTTTCAGACTCGATTCAATCCCGCTTTTCCGCATCCCTAGGAGTTCCTACACCACTCGCAACCGTTTTTGGCACCCATTTTTAGAGCCAATTTTTGGGACCCATTTTCAGAGCCAATCTTTGGGACCCATCTTCAGAGCCGATTTTTGGAGCCGTTTTTCTGGGACTCGATCCAGTCTGACCTTTTGGGGCTCAATTTTCAGAGCCAAGTTTGGGGACCCAGTTTCAGAGCCCAATTGTCGGAGCCGATTTTTGGGAGCCGTTTTTGGAACCAATTTTCAGAGCCAATTTTTGGGACCCATTTTTAGAGCCAATCTTTGGGACCCATTTGCAAAGCCAATTTTTGGGACCTAGTTTTGGAGCCTAGTTTTGGGACCCATTTTTTGAGTCAACTTTTGGAACTCGATTCAATCCCACTTTTCCTCACCCCTGTGAGTTCCTGCACCACTCAATCTTTTTTGGCGCTCGACCCACTCCCACCTTCCGGGGCTCGACTTTCAGAGACGAGTTTCAGGACCCGCTTTTGGAGCCCAATTCTCAGAGCCAATTTTTGAGACCCATTTTCAGAGCCAATTTTTGGGGCCCATATTTGGAGCTCTTTTCCTGGGACTCGATCCATCCCACCTTTTGGGGCTCAATTTTCTGAGCTAAGTTTTGGGACCAAATTTCAAAGCCAATTTTTAGGATGCATTTTCTGAGCTGACTTTTGAGACCAATTTTCGGAGCCAACTTTTGGGACCCATTTTCTGGAGCCGATCTTTGGGACCTAGTTTTGGAGCCGATTTTTGGGACCCATTTTCTAAGCTGACTTTTTGACCCCAGTTTTCGGAGGCAACTTTTTGGACCTGATTCAATCCCACTTTTCTGCACCGTTGCGAGTTCTTGCAACACTCGCACCCAATTTTGGGGGCGTTTTCTGGGACCCGATTCAATCCCGCTTTTCTGCAATGCTGTGAGTTCCTGCAACACTTGCACCAAATTTTGGGACCCGATTCAATCCCATGTTTTCGCGCTCCTACAAATTCCTTCACCGCTGCGAGCCCCTGCAACACTCTCACCCATTTCTGTACCCCTGCGAGTTAAGCGCTCTTGGGTTGGAGTACTTCTGGGATGGGTGACCTCCCGAGAAGTGTCGGTGTTGCACCCTTTTCTAGTGTTTTATCGGGTGACCCATTTTTGGAATGCATTTTTTGGACCCCTATTCTCTAAAGGTGGCCTAATCACGAGCCTAGGGCTCGCCAATGGGACTCGACTCGAGGACCTGCTGTACAAGACTACTGGGATGGGGCTCCCATGTTGCACAGGAACACCTTGTCCACCCTGGAACTGGACAACCGCTGGAAAGCCCCCTATAGGAACACCCCCCACCCCCGTATACCCCACATCAGATCGGTATTAGGGAAGGGAAACCCCAACCCCACTTAGGCACGAGGAACCCCACTTCTGAAATAAGGAAGGAAAACACCAAACCCGGGACATGACCCCTAGACGAGGTAAGATGGGCGGGAAGAGATCGCACAAAAGGTGACTGCATTGTTAGTGTGTGCCCCAAGACAGTGTGGTGACAAGCCCTTGATGGGTGCGATCATACCAGCGTTAGTGCACTGGATCCCATCAGAACTCCGCAGTTAAGGACGCTTGGGCCAGAGTAGTACTAGGATGGGTGACCTCCCAGGAAGTCCCTGTGTTGCACCCTTTTTAGTGTTCGGTCGAGTGACCCATTTTTTGAATCCACTCTTGGCACACATTTTTAGAGTGCATTTTTTGGAGCCCACTTTCGAGACCCCTATTATCTAAGGTGGCCTAGTTACGGGCCTGGGGTCAACTGTCACGGCCGCTGCCTCTACGCTACACAAAAAAAATGATGGAGTACTCTCTTTCCCCCATAATGGTTATTCAACGGATTCCCAGGCAACTGTAGGAAAAATTGACATTTCCACTTTTGGCTTGGGAAACCATTACCACGCAGAGTTCCCCTTCACCTACCCTTGAGAAGCCATCATAATACTGAGCGCTTGAAGAATATCGCATCCTTCCAATATCATGATAACCTTCCTTTGGTTCCACCCACAGACTTGGTTGTGGTCTTTATTTGTCCTACTGCTCACTTTGCAACCCTATTTCTGGACCCTGTCTTGAACCCCGGTGCAACCCTTGGTGCACTTGGAACACCCCCGGTGCCCCCTTTGAACAACCTTACTCTGCACTTTGGTGCAATGCTTGGTTGTTTATGGAACACCCCTAGTGCTCTCTTTTACTCCAAAGTGGGGTTCCCGATGCCTTGGTGCAGTTAGGGTTCTGGGTACCTATGTGGGGTGGGGGTTTCCCTTCTCCAAGGCCGAAGTGGGGTTCTTGGTGCTTGCCTGGGGTTGGGTTTAGCCTTTTCAAAGTCTGATCCAAAGTGGGGTTTGGGGTTTACCCTTTGCCAAGTTCTCGATGCCTTGGTGGGGTTCGGGTTTTCCTTTCACCATGTCCGAAGTGGGGTTCTGGGTACCTACACTGGGTTCCCAGTGCCTGCATGGGGTTGGGGCTTACCCTTTTCCAAGTGCGATGCGAAGTGGGGTTGGGGTCTCCCTTCCCCAAGTTCAATCCAAAGCACCTAAGTGGGGTTTGGGGTTTCCCTTCCCCAAGTTCGGTCCAAAGTGAGGTCCCATGTAACGGGAGCACCAAGGGTGACTCGTACATGACCCGAACCCTTGCTTCAGAGTTCCAGTTCTAGTGTCCAATGGGAGCACCAGGGGTGACTTGGACATGCACTAGATTTTAGCTTGGAAGTTCTAGTTCCATTGTCCAAGGGAAACACCAGGGGCGACTAGGACATGCACCGGATCTTGGCTTCAGAGTTTCAGTTCCAGTGACGAATGGGAGCACGAGGGGCGGCCTATGGGGCTAGGAGGACTTGGACATGCAGTGGATCTTGGCATCGGAGTTCCAATTCTAGTTCCAGCATCCAAGGGGAGCACCGAGAAAACTTGGGTGACTTGAATGACCTGCATGAATTGGATGACTTGGACATGCATTGGATCTTGGCTTTAGAGTTCCAGTTCTAGTGTCCAAGGGGAGCACAAGGGGTGACTGGGGCATGCACCAGATCTTGGCTTCGGAGTTCTGATGTCCAAGGGGAGCACCATGTGTGACTTGGATGACTTGGACATGCACTGGATCTTGGCTTTCGGGGCTCTGAAAATGGGTCTCAGAGATCGGCTCCGATAATGGGTCCTAAAAATCAGCTTCGAGAATCGGTCCCAAATATCGACTTTGAAAATTAGTCCCAAAAATTGGCTTTGCAAATCAGGCTCCAAAAATCGGCTACAAAAATGGGTCCAAAAAATTGACTCCGAGAATCGGTCTCCAAAAGTGGGTTCCAAAAATTGAGCCCTAAGAGGTGGGACTGGATTGAGCCCGAAAAGAGTCTCCAAAAATAGGTCCCAAAAATCGGCCCCAAAGATCGGCTCTGAAAACGGGTCCCAAAAATTGGGGTCCAAAAGTGGGCCCTAAAACTCGGCTCCAAAAATCAAGCCCCAATAAGTGGGACTAGATAGAGTCTAGAAAAATAGGCTCCAAAAACAGGTCCCAAAAATTGGGGTCCAAAAATGGGGCCCAAAAAGTAGCCCTAAAAATGGACTCCAAAAGTTTGGATCCAAAACTCGTAAATCGGGGAGCATGATCATATTTCGTCGTCATCCTTCTGATTTCTGGGAATCAGACAAATAGCTTATATAGGGGGGTGGTGTCTTTCGAGAGGTCGCCCACGAAGTCCCATTCCGACAGTCCCATCCCATCCCCACCCCAGAACTTGGTGACTTGGACATGCACTGGATCTTGGGTTCGACGACTTGGACATGCAATTGACTTGGGCAACTTAGGGACTATGGGTCTCCAAAGTGGGCTCCAAAAGATGCATTCTAGAAATGTGTCCCAAAAATGGGTCACTCGACCAAACACTAAAAAGGGTGCAACACCGGGACTTCTCGGGAGGTCACCTATCCCAGTACTACACCGGCCCAAGCGCGTTTAACTGCGGAGTTCTGATGGATTTGGTGCACTAATGCTAGTATGATCGTACCCATCAAGGGTTTGTCACCACATTGTCTTGGGGCACACACTAACAACGCAGTCACCTTTCGTGCGATCTCGTCCTGCCCATCTTTTCTCATCCAAGGGTCATGTCCCGGGTTTAGGGTTTCCCTTCCCCAAGACCGATCCGATGTGGGGTATACCAGGGTGCATGTTCCTGGAGGGGGCTTTCCAGCGGTTGTCTAGTTCCAATGGGGCGTACCAGTTCCAAGGTGGACAGGGCATCCAATGCAGGGGCGTTCCAGTGCCGCATCAGAGCCCTGTCCCAGTAGTCTTGTATAGCAGGTCCCTGAGTCGAGTCCCTTTGGTGGGCCCTAGGCTCGTGGTAGGACCACCTTTAGAGAATAGGGGTCCAAAACATGGGTCATTTGATAAAATACTGGAAAAGGGTGCAACACTGGCACTTCCTGGGAGGTCACCCATCCCAGTACTACTCCGGCCCAAGCGCGGTTAACTCGCACGTGTGTGGAAATGGGTACGAGTGTTGCAGGGGCTCGCGGTGGTGCGAAAATGGGTGCGAGCGGTGCAAAAACGTGGTATTGAATTGGGTCCCATAAATGGGGTCAGAAAATGGGTCCCGAAACAGGGCGCGAGTGTTGCAGGAATTCACAGCATTGTGGAAAAGTAGGGTTGAATCAGGTCCCGAAAATTGCCTCGAAATTCAGGTGCGAGTGTTGCAGGAACTCACAGGGGTGCAGAAAAGTGGGATTGAATCGAGTCCCAAAAGTTGGCTCTGAAAGTTGGGGTCCAAAAGTCAGCTCCGAAAATGGGTCCCAAAAATTAGCTCCAAAACCAGGTCCCAAAAATCAGCGTTGAAAATGAGTCCGCAAAGATCGGCTCTTAAAATGGGTCCCAAAAATTGGCTCTAAAAATGGGTCCCAAAAGTTGGCTCAAAAAATGAGTCCCAAAAATAGGATCCAAAATCCGGTCTCAAAACTCGGCTCCAAAAATTGAGTCCTAAAAGGTTGGATGGATCGAGTCCCAAAAAAAGGGCTCCAAATATAGGTCCCAAAAATGGACGCTGAAAATAGGTTTGAAAATCGGCTCTGAAAATGGGTCCGAAAAATCGGCTCCGAGAATTGGGCTTCAAAAGTGGGTCCTGAAACTCGGCTCCAAAAACAGGCCATCCAATAAAACACTAGAAAAGGGTGCAACACCAAGACTTCTTGGGAGGTCACCCATCCCAGTATTACTCTGGCCCGAGCGTGCTTAACTCGTATAGGTGTGGAAATGGGTGCGAGTGTTGCAGGAGCTCGCAGCGGTGTGACCGGTGCAGGAACTCATAGGGGTGCATACAAGTGGAATTGAATCGGTTCCGAAAATGGGTTTAAGCGGTGCAAGAACTCGCAGGGGTGCGAAAAAGTGGGATTGAATCAGGTCCAAACAATCGGCTCTGAAAATCGAGTCCGAAAATGGGTCCCAAAAATTGGCCCCAAAATTGGGTGCGAGTGTTGCAGGAACTCGCAGCGGTGCAGGAACTCGTAGGGGTGCAGAAAAGTGGGACTAAATTGGGTCCCAAAAATTGGCTCAGAAAATGGGTCCCAAAACTCAGCTCCAAAACTAGGTCCCAAAAGCTGGCTCTGAAAATGGGTCCCCAAAGATCGTCTCTGAAAATGGGCCCCAAAATTGGCTCTAAAAATCAGCTCCAAAAACGGGTCCCAAAAATTGGCTTCGAGAATTGGGCTCTGAAATTGGGTCCCTAAACTCGGCTGCGAAAATTAAGCCCTGAAAGCTCAGACTGGATCAAGTCCCAAAAAAAGGGCTCCAAAAATCGGCTCTAAAAATGGGTCCCAAAAACGGGTGCGAGCGGTGTAGGGACTCGTAGGGGTGCGGAAAAGCGGGATTGAATCGGGTCTAAAAATTTGGGTCCAAAAAATGGGTCAAAAAATGGGTCCCAAAAATCGGCACCAAAATTGGGTCCCAAAGATCGACTCTAAAAATGGGTCCAAAAAATCGTCTCTGAAAACTGGTCCCAAAACTCAGCTCTGATAATCGGGATTCGAAATTGGGTCCCAAAACTCGGCTCCGAGAATCGAGCCCCAAAAGTTGGGAATGCATTGAGTCCCAGAAGAATGGCTCCAAAAATAGGTCCCAAAAATCGGCTCCCAAATTCGGTCCTAAAAGTTGGCTCAGAAAATCGGGCTCCAAAGATCGGCTCCGAAAATAGGTACCAAAAATCGTGTCCGAGAATCAGGCTCCAAAAATGGGGGTCCCAAAACTCGACTCCGAAAATCGAGCCCAAAAAAAAGAGTCTCCAAAAATAGGTCCCAAAAATCAGCTCCGAAAATAGGTCTCAAAGATTGGCTCCGAAAATGGATCACAAAAATTGGCTCCGAAAATCGGGCTCCAAAAATCGGCTCCAAAAAAACGGGCTCCAAAAGTGGGTCCCGAAACTAGGCTCCGAGAAAACGGGCTCCAAAAGTGGGTCCCCAAACTTGGCTCCGAAAATTAAGCCCCAAAAAGTGGGACTGGATCAAGTCCCAAAAAACAGGGTCCAAAAATACGTCCCAAAAATCGACCTCCAAAAGTGGGTCCAAAAGTTTGGATCCAAAAGTTGTAAATCGGGGAGCTGGGTCATTCTTCGGCGTCATCCTACCGATGTCTGGGATTCGTAAAAATAGCTTATATAGGGGGTGGTGTCATTCGAAAGGCCCCGAATGGAGTCCCATTCCGAAAGACCCGTCCCATCCTTTACTGGCAGTCTCGTCCTTGCCCCAGAGCTCGAGAGGTCACACACACACACACATATATATACGTCGGCAACGTCAGTGAGACTTGGCGACTTGGGTGACTCAGACATGCGCTGGATCTCAATGCAATCCCTTTTTTTTGGACACTCTTTTTTTGGGCTCAATTTTCGGAGTCGAGTTTTGGGACGCCCATTTTTGGAACCCGATTCTCGGACCCGATTTTTGGTACCCATTTTCGGAGCCGATCTTTGGAGCCCGATTTTCTGAGCCAGTTTTCGGGACCCATTTTCGGAGCCGATTTTTGGGACCTATTTTTGGGGCCATTTCTTCTGGGACTCAATGCAGTCCCACCGTTTGGGGCTCAATTTTCGGAGCAAAGTTTTGGGACCCAATTTAGGAGCCGACTTTTGGGACCCAATTTCGGATCTCAATTTTGGGGACCCACTTTTTGAGCCCAATTTTTTGGAGACTCTTTTTTCGGGCTAATTTTCGGAGTCGAGTTTTGGGACCCCCATTTTTGGACCCAATTTTTGGTACCCATTTTCAGAGCCGATCCTTGGAGCCTGATTTTCGGAGCCGATTTTTGGGACCCATTTTCGGAGCCAATTTTTGGGACCTATTTTTGGAGCCATTTTTTCTGGGACTCAATGCAGTCCCACCTTTTCGGGCTCGATTTTTGGAGCCGAGTTTTGCGACCCAATTACGGATCTCGATATTGGGGAACCAATTTCGGAGCCAAGTTTTGGGACCCAATTTTGGATCTCGATTTTGGGGACCCACTTTTGGAGCTCGATTTTTTGGAGACTCTTTTTTTGGGCTCGATTTTCGGAGTCGAGTTTTGGGACCCCCATTTTTGGTATCCATTTTTGGAGCCGATTTTTGGAGCCCGATTTTCGGAGCCAATTTCTGGGACCCATTTTCGGAGCCAATTTTTGGGACCTATTTTTGGAGCTATTTTTTCCTAGACTCAATGCAGTCCCGCCTTTTGGGGCTCAATTTTTGGAGTTGAGTTTTGGGACCCAATTTCGTATGCCGATTTTTGGGACCAATTTTTGGAGTCAATTTTTGGGACCTATTTTTAGAGCCATTTTTTCTAGGACTCAATGCAGTCCCACCTTTTGGGGATCGATTTTTGGATCCCGATTTTGGGGACCCAATTTCGGAGCCGAGTTTTGGGACGCAATTTCGGATCCCGATTTTGGGGACCCACTTTTGGAGCCCGATTTTTTGGAGACTCTTTTTTCGGACCAATTTTCGGAGACGATCTTTTGGACCCATTTTTAGAGTCAATTTTTGGGACCCATTTTCCAAGCCATTTTTTGGACCCCGATTTTCAGACCTGATTCAATCCCGCTTTTCGGCACCCCTGCGAGTTCCTACACTTCTCACACCCGTATTTGGTGCCAATTTTCGGAGCCAATTTTTGGGACCCATTTTCAGAGCCGATCTTTGGGACCCATTTTCGGAGCCGATTTTTGGAGCCCTTTTTTTGGGACTCGATCTAGTCCGACCTTTTGGGGCTCGATTTTCAGAGCAGAGTTTGGAGACCCAGTTTCGGAGCCCGATTCCCGGAGCTGATTTTTTGAACCCATTTTCGGAGCCAATTTTTGGGAACTATTTTTGGAACCATTTTTCTGGGAATCAATGCAGTCCCACATTTTGGGGCTTGATTTTCAGAGCCGAGTTTTGGTACCCAATTTCAGATCCTGATTCTCGGAGCCCAGTTTTGGGATCAGTTGGTGGAGCCGATCTTTGGGACCCATTATTAGAGTCAATTTTTAGGACCCATTTTCCTAGCCACTTTTTGGACCCTAATTTTCAGACCCGATTCAATCCCGCTTTTTCGCACCCCTGTGAGTTCCTACACTGCTCGCATCCGTTTTTGGCACCCAGTTTCAGAGCAAATTTTTGGGACCTATTTTCAGAGCCGATCTTTGGGACCCATTTTTTAGAGCCAATTTTTGGAGCCCTTTTTCTGGGACTCGATGCAATCCACCCTTTCAGGGCTCAATTTTCGGAGCCAAGTTTGGGGACCTAGTTTCGGAGCCCGATTCTCGGAGCCGATTTTTGGGACCCGTTTTTGGAGTCAATTTTTGGAAATGATTTTTTGAGCTAATTTTTGGGACCCATTTTTGAAGCCGATCTTTGGGACCCATTTTCAGAGCTGATTTTTGGGACCTAGTTTTGGAGCCTAGTTTTGGGACCCATTTTCTAAGCCGATTTTTGGGACCCAATTCAATCCCACTTTTCTTCAGGACCCGCTTTTCGAGACCAATTCTCGGAGCCAATTTTTGGGACCCATTTTCAGAGCCAATTTTCAGGACCCATATTTGGAGCCCTTTTCCTGGGACTCGATCCATCCCACCTTTTGGGGCTCAATTTTTGGAGTCGAGTTTTGGGACCAAATTTCGGAGCCAATTTTTAGGACCCATTTTTCGAGTTGACTTTTGAGACCGATTTTCAAAGCCAACTTTCGGGACCCATTTTCTGGAGCCGATCTTTGGGACCCAGTTTTGGAGGCAGTTTTTGGGACCCATTTTTTGAGCTAACTTTTGGACCCCAATTTTCAAAGCCAACTTTTAGGACCCGATTGAATCCCACTTTTCCGCACCGCTGCGAGTTCCTGCAACACTCGCACGTGATTTTGGGGGCAATTTTTGGGACCCGATTCAATCCTGCTTTTTCGTAATGCTGTGAGTTCCTGCAACACTTGCACCCAATTTTGGGACCCGATTCAATCCCATGTTTCTGTGCCCCTACAAGTTCCTACACCGCTGCAAGCCCCTGCAACACTCCCACCCATTTCTGCACCTGTGCAAGTTAAGCGCGCTTGGGTCGGAGTACTACTAGGATGGGTGACATTCCAAGAAGTGCCGGTGTTGCAGCCTTTTACAGTGTTTTATCGGGTGACCCATTTTTGGAATGCATTTTTTGGACCCCTATTCTCTAAAGGTGGCCCGGTCACGAGCCTAGGGCTCGCCAATGGGATCGACTCAGGGACCTACTGTACAAGACTACTGGGATGGGGCTGCGATGCGGCACAGGAATGCCCTATCCACCTTGGAGCTGGACAACCACTGGAAACCCCCTCTAGGAACACCTCCCCACCCCTGTATACCCCACATTAGATTAGTATTGGGGAAGGGAAACCCCAACCACACTTAGGCACGAGGAACCCCACTTCTGACATAGGGAAGGAAAACCCCAAACCTGGGACATGACCCCTAGACGAGACAAGATGGACGGGACGAGATCGCATGAAAGGTGACTACGTTGTTAGTGTGTGCCCCAAGACAGTGTGGTTACAAGCCCTTGATTGGTGCAATCATACCAGCGTAAGTGCACCGGATCCCATCAGAACTTCGCAGTTAAGCACGCTTGGGCCGGAGTACTACTAGAATGGGTGACCTCGCGGGATGTCCCGGTGTTGCACCCTTTTTAGTGTTTAGTCGAGTGACCCATTTTTTGAATCCACTCTTGGGACACATCTTTGGAGTGCATTTTTTGGAGCCCACTTTCAAGACCCCTATTATCTAAGGTGGCCTAGTCATGGCCCTGGGGTCAACTGTCACGGGCCATGCCTCCGCGCGACATGAAAATAATGATGGGGTACTCTCATTCCCCCATAATGGTTATTCGACGGATTCCTAGGCAACTGAAGGAAATATCCACATTTCCACTTTTGGCTTGGGAAATCATTACCGCGCACAGTTCCCCTTCACCTAGCCTTGAGAAGCCATCATAATACTGAGCCCTTGAAGAATATCACATCCTTCCAATATCATGATATCCTTCCTTTGGTTCCACCCACAGACTTGGTTGTGGTCTTTACTTGTCCTGCTGCCCACTTTGGAACCCTTTTTCTGGACCCTGTCTTGAACCCCGGTGCAAACCCTGGTGCAGTTGGAATACCCCGGTGCCCCCTTGGAACAACCTTACTCTACACTTTGGTGCAACCCCTGGTTGTTTATGGAACACCCCTGGTGCTCTGTTTTACTCCAAAGTGGGGTTCCCGATGCCTTGGTGCGGTTGGGGTTCTGGGTACCTACGTGGGGTGGGGGTTTCCCTTCTGCAAGGCCAAAGTGGGGTTCCCGGTGCCTGCGTGGGGTTGGGGGTTACCCTTTTCCAAGTCCGATGCGAAGTGTGGTTTGGGGTTTACCCTTTGCCAAGTTCTCAATCCCTTGGTGGGGTTGGGGTTGGTATTTCCCTTCACCAAGTCCGTAGTGGGGTTGGGGTTTCCCTTCACCAAGTCCAAAGTGGGGTTCCCGATGCCTTGGTGGGGTTGGGGTTTTCCTTTCACCATGTACGAAGTGGAGTTCTGGGTACCTACACGGGGTTCTTGGTGCCTGCGTGGGGTTGGGGCTTACACTTTTCCAAGTCCAATCTGAAGTGGGATTGGGGTCTCCCTTCCCCAAGTTAAGTCCAAAGCGCCTAAGTGGGTTGTTTGGGGTCTCCCTTCCCCAAGTTCAGTCCAAAGTGCCTAAGTGGGATTTAGGGTTTCCCTTCCCCAAGTTCAATCCAAAGCGAGGTCCCATGTAATGGGAGCACCAAGTGTGACTTGGACATGACCCAAACCTTGGCTTCAGAGTTCTAGTTCTAGTGTCCAAGGGAAGCACCCAGGGTGACTTGGACATGCACTGGATCTTGGCTTGGGAGTTCCAGTTCCATTGTCCAAGGGAAGCACTAGAGGCGACTAGGACATGCACCGGATCTTGGCTTCAGAGTTTCATTTCCAGTGACCAATGGGAGCATGAGGGGCGGCGTACGGGACCAGGAGGACTTGTACATGCACTAGATCTTGGCATCAGAGTTCCAATTCTAGTTCTAGCATCAAAGGGGAGCACCGGGACAACTTGGGTGACTTGAATGACTTGCACGAATTGGATGACTTGGACATGCATTGGATCTTGGCTTCGGAGTTCTAGTTCCAGTGTCCAAGGGGAGCACAAGGGGTGACTTGGGTAAGCACCGAATCTTGGCTTCGGAGTTCCGGTGTCCAAGGGGAGCACCATGCATGACTTGGATGACTTGGACATGCACTGGATCTTGGCTTTCGGGGATCTCAAAATGGGTCCCAGAGATCGGCTCTGATAACGGGTCCTAAAAATCAACTCTGAGAATAAGTCCCAAACATCTGCTAAAAAAATGGGTCCCAAATATTGGCTTTGAAAATCGGGCTCAAAAAATTGGCTCCAAAAATGGGTCCCAAAAATTGGCTCCGAGAATCGGGCTCCAAAAGTGGGTCCCAAAAATTGAGCCTTGAGAGGTGGGACTGGATTGAGCCCGAAAAGAGTCTCCAACAATGGGTCCCAAAGATCGGCCCTAGAGATCGGCTTCGAAAATGGGTCCCAAAAATCAGGCTCCAAAAGTGGGCCCGAAACTCAGCTCCAAAAATCAAGCCCCAATAAGTGGGAATGGATCGAGTCTAGAAAAATAGGCTCCAAAAATAGGTCCCAAAAATTGGGGTCCAAAAATGGGGCTCAAAAATGGGGCTCCAAAAGTTTGGATCCAAAACTCGTAAATCGGGGGGCATGATCATATTTCGGCGTCATCCTACCGATTTCTGGGAATCGGAAAAATAACTTATATAGGGGGGTGGTGTCATTCGAGAGGTCGCCCACGGAGCCCCATTCCGACAGCCTCGTCCCATCCCCACCCCGAAACTTGGCGACTTGGACATGCACTGGATCTTGGGTTCGACGACTTGGACATGCGCTGGACTTGGGCGACTTAGGGACTAGGGGTCTCCAAAGTGGGCTCCAAAAGATGCATTCTAGAAATGTGTCCTAAAAATGGGTCACTCGACCAAACACTAGAAGGGGTGCAACACCGGGACTTCCCGGGAGTTCACCTATCCCAGTACTACTCTAGCCCAAGCGCGTTTAACTGCGGAGTTCTGATGGGATCCAGTGCACTAACACTGGTATGATCGCACCCATCAAGGGCTTGTCACCACACTATCTTGGGGCACACACTAACAACACAGTCACCTTTCGTGTGATCTCGTCCCGCCCATCTTGTCTCGTCTAGGGGTAATGTCCCGGGTTTGGGGTTTCCCTTCCCCAAGACCGATCCGATGTGGGGTATACCGGGGTGCATATTCCTGGAGGGGGCTTTCTAGCGGTTGTCTAGTTCTAGTGGGACTTACCAGTTCCAAGGTGGACAGGGCATCCAATGTAGGGGCGTTCTAGTGCCGCATCGGAGCCCCATCCCAGTAGTCTTGTACAACAGGTCCCTGAGTCGAGTCTCTTTGGCGGGCCCTAGGTTCGTGGCAGGGCCACCTTTAGAGAATAGGGATCCAAAACATGGGTCATCCGATAAAACACTGGAAAAGGGTGCAACACCGGAACTTCCTGAGAGGTCGCCCATCCCAGTACTACTCCGGCCCAAGCGCGCTTAACTCGCATGGGTGCGGAAATGGGTGCGAGTGTTGCAGGGGCTCGCAGCAGTGCAGAAATGGGTGCGAGCGATGCAGAAACGTAGGATTGAATCCGGTCCCAAAAATGGGGTGAAAAAATGGGTCCTAGAAATGGGCGTGAGTGTTGCAGGAACTCATAGCTTTCCAGAAAAGCAGGGTTGAATCGGGTCCTAAAAATTGCCCCCAAAATCTTGTGCGAGTGTTGTAGGAACTCGCAGGGGTGTGGAAAAGTGGGATTGAATCGGGTCCCAAAAGTTGGCTCTGAAAGTCGGGGTCGAAAAGTCGGCTCAGAAAATGGGTCCCAAAAATTGGCGTTGAAAATAGGTCCGCAAAGATTGGCTCTGAAAATGGGTCCCGAAAATTGGCTCCGAAAATGGGTCCCGAAAATTGGCTCCGAAAATGGGTACCAAAAGTCAGCTCGAAAAATGGGTCCCAAAAATCGGCTCCAAAATCAAGTCTCAAAACTTGGCTCCAAAAATTGAGCCCCAAAAGCTTGGATGGATCGAGTCCTAGAAAAAGGGCTGCACATATAGGTCCCAAAAACCGGGGCTGAAAATGGGTTCGAAAATCAGCTCTGAAAATGGGTCCCGAAAATCGGCTCTGAGAATTGGGCTCCAAAAGTGGGTCCTGAATCTCGGCTCCAAAAATGGGCCATCTGATAAAACACTAGAAAAGGGTGCAACACTGAAACTTCCCCAGAGGTCACCCATCCCAGTATTACTCTGGCCCGAGCGTGCTTAACTCGCACGGGTGCGGAAATGGGTGCGACTGTTGCAGGAGTTCGCAGCGGTGCGACCTGTACAGGTACTCATAGAGGTGCGTAGAAGTGGGATTCAATCGGGTCCCAAAATGGGTGCGAGTGGTGCAAAAAATCGCAAGGTTGCGAAAAAATGGGATTGAATCGGGTCCAAACAGTCGGCTCTGAAAATCGGGTCCGAAAATGGGTCCCGAAAATCAGCCCCAAAACTGGGCGCGAGTGTTGCAAGATCTCGCAGCGGTGCAGGAACTCGCAGGGCTGTAGAAAAGTGGGACTGAATCGGGTCACAAAAATTGGTTCAGAAAATGGGTCCCAAAACTCAGCTCCAAAGCTAGGTCCCAAAAAATGGCTCTGAAAATGGGTCCCCAAAGATTGGCTCCAAAAATTGGCTCTAAATATCGGCTCCAAAAACGGGCCCCAAAAATCTGCTCCACGAATCGGGCTTCGAAATTGGGTCCCCAAACTCGGCTCTAAAAATTGAGCCCTGAAAGCTCGGACTGGATCGAGTCCCATAAAAAGGGCTCCAAAAATTGGCTCTAAAAATGGGTCCCAGAAATGGGTGAGAGTGGTGTAGGAACTTGCAGGGGTGCGGAAAAGCGGGATTGAATCGGGTCTAAAAATCGGGGTCCAAAAAATGGCTCAGAAAATGGGTCCCAAAAATCGGCACCAAAATTGGGTCCCAAAAATTGACTCTAAAAATGGGTCCCAAAGATCGGCTCTGAAAATGGGTCCAAAAAATCGTCTCTGGTAACCAGTCCCAAAACTCGGCTCCAATAATCGGGATCCGAAATTGGGTCCTAAAACTCAGCGTCGAGAATCGAGCCCCAAAAGGTGGGACTGCATTGAGTCCCAGAAAAATGGCTCCAAAAATAGGTCCCAAAAATTGGCTCCCAAAAGTTGGCTCCGAAAATCAGGCTCCAAAGATCGGCTTTGAAAATGGGAACCAAAAATCAGGTCTGAGAATTGGGCTCCAAAAATGGGGGTCCCAAAACCCGACTCCGAAAATCGAGCCCAAAAAAAGAGTCCAAAAATAGGTCCCAAAAATCGGTTCCAAAAAATAGGTCCCAGAGATCGGCTTCAAAAATGGGTCTCAAAAATTGGCTCCGAAAATCGGGCTCAAAAAATCGGCTTCGAAAAATGAGCTCCAAAAGTGTGTCCCGAAACTAGGCTCCGAGAAAACGAGCTCCAAAAGTGGGTCCCCAAACTCGGCTCCAAAAATCGAGCCCCAAAAAGTGGGACTGGATCGAGTCCATAAAAATAGGGTCCAAAAATAGGTCCCAAAAATCGAGCTCCAAAAGTGGGTCCCCAAAATGGGGTCCGAAAATTGGGCTCCAAAAACGGACCCCAAAAAAAGGCTCCGAAAATTGGGCCCCAAAAGTGGGTCCAAAAGTTTGGATCCAAAAGTCATAAATCGGTGAGCTAGGTCATTCTTCGGCGTCATCCTACCGATGTCTGGGATTTGTACAAATAGCTTATATAGAGGGGTGGTGTCATTTGAAAGGCCCCCAACGGAGTCCCATTCCGAAAGACCCGTCCCATCCTTTACTGCCAGTCCCGTCCCCACCCCAGAGCTTGAGAGGTCACACAAACACACACACACACACATATATATATACGTCGGCGATGTCGGCGATACTTGGCGACTTGGGCGACTTGGGCGACTTGGCGACTTGGGCGACATGGACGACTCAGACATGTGCTGGATCTCAATACAGTCCCTTTTTTTGGAGACTTTTTTTTTGTCTCGATTTTCAGAGTCGAGTTTTGGGACCCCCATTTTTGGAGCCCGATTCTCGGACCCGATTTTTGGTACCCATTTTCGGAGTCGATCTTTGGAGCCCGATTTTCAGAAGCAGTTTTTGGGACCCATTTTCGAAGCCGATTTTTGGGACATATTTTTGGAGCCATTTTTTCTGGGACTCAATGCAGTCCCACCTTTTGGGGCTCGATTTTCAGAGCCGAGTTTTGGGACCCAATTTTGGATCCCGATTTTGGGGACCCACTTTTGGAGCTCGATTTTTTGGAGACTCTTTTTTTGGGCTTGATTTTCGGAGTCGAGTTTTGGGACCTCCATTTTTGGACCCGATTTTTGGTAACCATTTTCGGAGCCGATCCTTTTAGCCTGATTTTTGGAGACGATTTTTGGGACCCATTTTTGGAGCTGATTTTTGGGACCTATTTTTGGAGCCATTTTTTCTGGGACTCAATGCAGTCCCACCTTTTCAGGCTTGATTTTCAGAGCCGAGTTTTGGGACCCAATTTCAGATCCTGATTTTGGGGACCCATTTTCTGAGCCAGGTTTTGGGACCCAATTTCATATCCCGATTTTGGGGACCCACTTTTGGACCCTGATTTTCTGGAGACTCTTTTTTTGGGCTCGATTTTCAGAGTTGAGTTTTGGGACACCCATTTTTGGCATCCATTTTCAGAGCCAATTTTTGGGACCTATTTTTGGAGCCATTTTTCTGTCACTCAATGCAGTCCCGCCTTTTGGGGCTCAATTTTCAGAGCTGAGTTTTGGGACCCAATTTCGGATCCTGAATTTTGGGACCCATTTTCAGAGTCAATTTTTTGGACCTATTTTTGGAGCCATTTTTTCAAGGACTCAATGCAGTCCCACCTTTTGGGGCTTGATTTTCATAGCCGAGTTTTGGGACCCAGTGTCGGATCCCAATTTTGGGGACCTAATTTCAGAGCCGAGTTTTGGGACCCAATTTCGGATCCCGATTCAGGGGACCCACTTTTAGAGCCCAATTTTTTGGACTCTTTTTTTGGGCTCGATTTTTGAAGTCAAGTTTTGGGACCTGCATTTTTGGACCTGATTTTTGGTACCCATTTTCGGAGCCAATTTTTGGAGCCCAATTTTTGGGACCCATTTTTGGAGCCAATTTTTAGGACTTGTTTTTGGAGCCATTTTTCTGGGACTCAATGCAGTCCCACCTTTTGGGGCTCGATTTTTGGAGCTGAGTTTTGGGACCCAATTTTGGGGACCCAATTTCGAAGCTAAGTTTTGGGACCCAATTTCGGATCCCGATTTTAGGGACCCACTTTTGGAGCTTGATTTTTGGGACCTATTTTTGGTCCCTATTTTTTGATGACTTGGACATGCCCTGGATCTTCTCTTCGGCGACTTGGATGACTTTGCGAACTCGGTGACCTGGGTGACTTGGACAACTCAGACATGCACTGGGTCTTGGCTTCGGTGTTCCAGTTCTAGCATGCAAGGGGAGCACCAGGGGTGACTTGGGGATGTGTGTGACTTGGACGACTTGGATGTGCATTGGTTATTCACTTCAGAGTCCCAATTCTGATGTCCAAGGCAAGCACGAGGGCTAAATTTGGCATCCCGGGTGACTTGGACGATTTTTGTGACCCATTTTCAGAGCTAATTTTTTGAGCCCAATTTTTGAAGCTAATTTTTGGGACCCGTTTTTGGACCCAATCTCTGGAACCTATTTTCGAAGCCAATTTTTGGGACCTATTTTTGGAGACTTTTTTTGGGCTTGATTTTTGGAGTCGAGTTTTGGGACCCCCATTTTTGGAGCCCGATTCTCGGATCCGATTTTTGGTACCCATTTTCAGAGCCGATCTTTGGAGCTTGATTTTCGGAGCCAATTTTTGGGACCCAATTTGGGAGCCGATTTTTGGGACCTATTTTTGGAGCCATTTTTTATGGGACTTAATGCAATCCCACCTTTTGGGGCTCGATTCTCAGAGCCGAGTTTTGGTACCCAATTTCAGATCCCGATTTTGGCGACCCACTTTTGGAGCCTGATTTTTTGGACTCTTTTTTTTTGGGCTCGATTTTTGGAGTCGAGTTTTGGGACCCCATTTTTGGACCCAATTTTTGGTACCCATTTTTGGAGCCGATTTTTGGAGCCCAATGTTTGGAGCCAATTTTTGGGACCCATTTTTAGAGCCAATTTTTTGGAGCCTGATACGTGTAGGGGTGCGAAAATGTGGGATTGAATCGGGTCAGAAAATGGGTCCAAAATTGGGTGCGATTGTTGCAGGAACTCATAGCATTGTGGAAATAGGTGTGAGCATGTGCAAAAAAGCGAGATTGAATCAGGTCCCAAAAATCACCCCCAAAACTAGGTGTGAGTGTTGCATGAACTCGTAGGGGTACGGAAAAGTGTGATTGAATTGGGTCCCAAAAGTCGGCTCTGAAAATCAGGGTCCAAAAGTCAGCTTAGAAAATGGGTCCCAAAAATTAGCGTTGAAAATGGGTCCGCAAAGATCGGCTCCGAAAATGGGTCCCAAAAATTGGCTCTGAAAATCAGCCCCAAATGTCGGTTCGAAAAATGGGTCCCAAAAATTGGCTCTGAAATTGGGTCCCAAAACTCGACTTTGAAAATTGAGCCCTAAAAGGTGGGATGAGTCGAGTCCCAGAAAAAGGAATCCAAATATAGGTCCCAAAAATTAGCTCTGAAAATGGGTCCCAAAGACTGGCTCTGAAAACAGGTCCCAAAAATTGGCTCTGAAAATCGGGCCCCAAAAATTGGCTCTAAAAATGGGTCCCAAAAATTGGCTCTGAGAATTGGGCTCCAAAATTGGGTCCTAAAATTTGGCTCCGAAAATCAAGCCCCAAAAAAGAGTCTCCAACAATCAGCACTGAAAATGGGTCCCAAAAACTGGCTCCGAGAATCGAGCTGCAAAAGTGGGTCCCGAAAATCAGCTCAAAAAATGGGTCATTCGATAAAACACTAGAAAAGGGTGCAACACCGAGACTTCCCGGGAGGTCGCCCATCCCAGTACTACTCCAACCCGAGTGTTCGTAACTCACGCGGGTGCAGAAGTGGGTGCGAGTGTTGCAGGAGGTCGTAGCGGTTTGGAAATGGGTGCGACCGGTGCAGGAACTCGCAGGGGTGTGCAAAAGTGGGATTGAATCGGGACCCAAAAATTGGATCCAAAAATTGGTGCGAGCGGTGCAGGAACTTGTAGGGGTGCGGAAAAGTGGGATTGGATAGGGTCCAAACAATCGGCTCTGAAAATCGGGTCTGAAAATGGGTCCCGAAAATCGGCCCCAAAACTGGGTGCAAGTGTTGTAGGATCTCACAGCGGTGCGGAAATGGGTGTGAGCGGTGCAGGAACTCACAAGGGTGCAAAAAAGTGCGATTGAATCGGGTCCCAAAAATTGGCTCAGAAAATGGGTCCCAAAACTCAGCTCTGAAACTGGGTCCCAAAAATTGCCTCTGAAAATGGGTCCCAAAGATCGGCTCCAAAAATGGGTCACGAAAATTGGCTTCGAAAATCAGTTCCAAAAATCGGCTCCAAAAACTGGCTCCAAGAATCAGGCTTCGAAATTTGGGTCCTAAAACTTGGCTCTAAAAATCGAGCCATGAACGGTTGGACTTGGATCAAGTCCTAGAAAAAGGGCTCCAAAAATTGGCTCTAAAAATGGGTCCCAAAAATCAGGCTCCAACAATCGACTCCAAAAATGGGTGCCAAAAACGGGTGCGAGTGGTGTAGGAAATCGCAGGGGTGCGGAAAAGCGGCATTGAATCGGGTCTGAAAATCAGGCTCTGAAATTGGGTCCCCAAACTCGGCTCCGAAAATCAAGCCCCGAAAGGTCGGACTGGATCGAGTCCCAGAAAAAGGGCTCCAAAAATCGGCTCTTAAAATGGGTCCCAAAAATTGGGCTCCAACAATCGGCTCTGAAAATGGGTGCCAAAAATGGGTGCGAGCGGTGTAGCAAATCGTAGGGATGTAGAAAAGCGGCATTGAATAGTGTCTAAAAATCGGGGTCCAAAAAATCAGCTCCGAGTATCGGGCTCCAAAATTGGGTTCCCAAACTCGGCTCAAGAAATCGATCCTTGAAAGGTTAGATTGGATCGAGTCCCAGAAAAGGGGCTCCAAAAATCGGCCCTAAAAATGGGTCCCAAAAATTGGCTACAAAAATTGGGCTCCAACAATCGGCTCCGAAAATGGGTGCCAAAAAAGGGTGCGAGTGGTCTAGGAACTCGCAAGGGTGCAAAAAAGCGGGATTGAATCGGGTCCGAAAATCGGGGTCCAAAAAATGGCTCAGAAAATGGGTCCCAAAAATCGGCACCAAAATTGGGTCCCAAAAATCGGCTTCGAAAACGGGTCTGAAAAATCGGCTCCAACAACCGGTCCCAAAACTTGGCTTCGAGAATCGGGATCCGAAATTGGGTCCCAAAACTCGGCTCCAAAAATCGAGCCCCAAGTTCGCCAAGTCATCCAAGTCGCCGAAGCCAAGATCCAATGCATGTCTGAGTCGTCCAAGTCGCCCAAGTTGCCGAAGCTAAGATCCAATGCATGTCTGAGTCATCCATGTCCCCTGAGTCTGAGTCGTCCATGTTGCCGAGTTCGCCAAGTCATCCAAGTCGCCGAAGCCAAGATCCAATGCATGTCTGAGTTGCCCTAGTCACCGAAGCCAAGATCCAGTGCATATTTGAGTCATCCAAGTCACCCAAATCGCCGAGTTCACCAAGTCATCCAATTCGCCAAAGCCAAGATCCAGTGCATGTCCAAGTCGTCCAAGTTGCCCAAGTCGCCGAGTTCGCCAAGTCGTCTAATTCGCTGAAGGCAAGATCCAGTGCGTGTCCGAGTCGTCCAAGTCGCCCAAGTCGCCGAGTTCGCCAAGTCATCCAAATTGTCGGAGCGAAGATCCAGCGCATGTCTGAGTCGTCCATGTCGCCCAAGTCGCCGAGTTTTCCAAGTCGACCAATTCGCCGAAGCCAAGATCCAGTGCATGTCCGTGTTGTCTGAGTTCACCAAGTCATCGGAGCCAAGATCCAGCGCATGTCTGAGTCCTCCATGTTGCCCAAGTCACCGAGTTCGCCAAGTCATCCAAGTCTCTGAAGCCAAGATCCAATGCATGTCCGAGTTGTCCAAGTCATGGAAGTGAAGACCCAGTGCATGTCTAAGTCGTCCATTTCGCCGAAGCCAGGATCCAGTGCATGTCTGAGTCGTCCAAGTCGCCCAAGTTGCCGGAGCCAAGATCTAGCGCATGTGTGAGTCATCCAAGTCACCCAAGTCGCCAAGTCTCGCCAAGTCGCCGACGTATATATATATATATATATGTCACCTCTAAAACTCTGGGGTGGGGAGGGGACTACCAGTATAGGACTGGACGGGTCTTTCTGAATGGGACTCCGTGGGGGCCATCTCAAATGAAACCACCCCCCTATATAAGCTATTTGTCCAAATCCCAGGCATCGGTAGGATGATGCCGAGGAATGACCCAGCGCCCTGATTTATGACATTTGGATCCAAACTTTTGGACCCACTTTTGGGGCTCGATTTTCGGAGCCCTATTTTGGGGCCCATTTTTTGTAGCCCAATTTTCGAAGCCGATTTTGGGGACCCAGTTTTGGAGCCCAGTTTTTGGACCCCTTCTTTTTGGGACTCAATCCAGTCCCGCTCTCTGGGGCTCAATTTTCGGAGCCGAGTTTGGGGACCCACTTTTGGAGCCCGTCTTCTCGGAGCCTAGTTTTGGGACCCACTTTTGGAGCCCGCTTCTCGGAGCCAATTTTTGGGACCCATTTTCGGAGCCGATTTTTCGAGCCTGATTTTCGAAGCCAATTGACGGGTCTTTCGGAATGGGACTCCATAGGGGGCCTCTCAAATGACACCACCCCCCTATATAAGCTATTTGTGTGAATCCCAGACATCGGTAGGATGATGCCAAAGAATGAACCAGCTCCCCGGTTTATGACTTTTGGATCCAAACTTTTGGACCCACTTTTGGGGCCGGATTTTCAGAGCATGTTTTTGGGGCCCATTTTTGGAGCCCAATTTTCGAATCCAATTTTGGGGACCCAGTTTTGGAGCACGATTTTTGGGGCCCACTTTTGGACCCCGATTTTTGGAACCTATTTTTGGACCCTTCTTTTTGGGACTCGTACCAATCCCACTTTCTGGGGCTCGATTTTCGGAGCTGAGTTTGGTGACCCACTTTTGGAGCCCGTTTTCACGGAGCCTAGTTTCGGGACCGACTTTTGAAGCTCGTTTTTCAGAGCCGATTTTTCAAGCCCGATTTTCGGGGCCAATTTTTGGGACCCATTTTCGGAGCCGATCTCTGGGACCTATTTTTGGAGACTCTTTTTTGGGGCTCGATTTTCAGAGTCGAGTTTTGGGACCCCCATTTTCGGAGCCCGATTCTCGGGACCCGATTTTTGGTACCCATTTTTGGAGCCGATCTTTGGAGCCCGATTTTCATAGCCAATTTTTGGGACCCATTTTCGGAGCCGATTTTTGGAACCTATTTTGGGACCCATTTTTTTGGGACTCAACGCAGTCCCACCTTTTGGGGCTCGATTTTCAGAGCTGAGTTTTGGGACCCAATTTCAGATCCTGATTCTGTGAGCCCAGTTTTGGGATCGGTTGTCGGAGCCGATCTTTGGGACCCATTTTTAGAGTCAATTTTTGGGACCCATTTTCCGAGCCTCTTTTGGGACCCCGATTTTCAGACTCGATTCAATCCTGCTTTTCCGCAACCCTGTGAGTTCTTACACCGCTCGCACCCGTTTTTGGCACCCATTTTAAGAGCCAATTTTTGGGACCCATTTTCGGAGCCGATCCTTGGGACCAATTTTTAGAGCCCTTTTTCTGGGACTCGATCCAGTCCGACCTTTCCGGGCTTGATTTTCGGAGCCGAGTATGGGGACCCAGTTTCGAAGTTTGATTCTCAGAGTCGATTATCAGGACCCATTTTGGGAGCCGATTTTTGGAACCGATTTTCAGAGCCAATTTTCGGGACCCATTTTCGAAGCCGATCTTTGGGACCCATTTTTAGAGCCTATTTTTGGGACCTAGTTTTGGAGCTTAGTTTTGGGACCCAGTTTTTGAGCCAATTTTTGGGACCCGATTCAATCCCACTTTTCTTCACCCTTGCGAGTTCCTGCACCGCTCGCACCCATTTCTGAATGAATTTGAATAAAAGATTGACCTTACATTTTATAAAGGAAACTTTCCATTTTCATAATTTTTTCCACTTTTGGAAATTTTTACAGACTCCTTTTGGGGGCTCCACCCACTCCCACCTTCCGGGGCTCGACTTTCGGAGTCGAGTTTCAGCACCCGCTTTTGGAGCCCAATTCTCAGAGCTAATTTTTGGGACCCATTTTTAGAGCTGATTTTCGGAGCTAATTTTCGGGACCCATATTTGGAGCCCTTTTCCTGGGAATCGATCCATCCCACCTTTTAGGGCTCGATTTTGGGAGCCGAGATTTTGGACCTAATTTCGGAGCCGATTTTTAGGACCCGTTTTCCAAGTTGACTTTTGAGACCAATTTTCGGAGACAACTTTTGGGACCCATTTTCCGGAGCCGATCTTTGGGACTCAGTTTTTGAGCCGATTTTTGGGACCCATTTTCCGAGCCAAATTTTGGAGCCCGATTTTCAGAGCCGACTTTTGGGACCCGATTCAATCCCAATTTTTCGCACCGCTGCGAGTTCCCGCAACACTCGCACTCGGTTTTGGGGGTGATTTTTTTGACCCAATTCAATCCCGCTTTTCTGTAATGCTGTGAGTTCCTCCAACACTTACACCCAGTTTTGGGACCTGATTGAATCCCACGTTTCTATGCCCCTACGAGTTCCTGCACCGCTGCGATCCCCTGCAACACTCCCACCCATTTGCGCACCCGTGCGAGTTAAGCACGCTTGGGTTGGAGTAGTACTGGGATGGGTGACCTCCCGGGAAGTGCCGGTGTTGCACCCTTTTCTAGTGTTTTATCGGGTGACACATTTCTGGAACGCATTTTTTGGACCCCTATTCTTTAAAGTTGGCCCAGTCACGTGCCTAGGGCTTGCCAATGGGACTCGACTCAGGGACCTGCTGTACAAGACTACTGGGATGGGGCTATGATGTGGCATAGGAATGCCCCATCCACCTTGGAATTGGACAACCGTTGAAAGCCCCCTCTAGGAAAACCCCCCATCGTCGTATACCCCACATCGGATCAGTATTGGGGAAGGGAAACCCCAACCCCACTTAGGCACGAGGAACCCCACTTTCGACATAGGGAAGGAAAACCCCAAACCAAGGACATGACCCCTAGATGAGACAAGATGGCCGGGACGAGATCACACGAAAGGTAACTACGTTGTTAGTGTGTGCCCCAAGACAGTGTGGTGACAAGCCCTTGATGGGTGTGATTATACCAGCATTAGTGCACCGAATCCCATCAGAACTCCGCAGTTAAGCACGCTTAGGCCGGAGTAGTACTGGGATGGGTGACCTCTCGGGAAGTCTCGGTGTTGCACCCTTTTTAGTGTTCGGTCGAGTGACCCATTTTTTGAATCCACTCTTGGGACACATTTTTAGAGTGCATTTTTTGGAGCCCACTTTTGAGACCCCTATTATCTAAGGTGGCCTAGTCAAAGGCCTGGGGTCAACTGTCATGAGCCATGCCTCCGCGTGGCATGAAAACAACGACAAGGTACTCTCATTCCCCCATAATGGTTATTCGGTGGATTCCCAGGCAACTGAAGGAAATATCCACATTTCCACTTTTGGCTTGGGAAACCATTACCGCGCACAGTTCCCCTTCACCTAGCCTTGAGAATCCATCATAATACTGAGCCCTTGAAGAATATCGGATCCTTCCAATATCCTGATAACCTTCCTTTGGTTCCACCCACAGACTTGGTTGTGGTGTTTACTTGTCCTGCTGCCCACTTCGGAACCCTGTTTCTGGACCCTGTCATGAACCCCGATGCAACCCCTGGTGCACTTGGAACAGCCCTAGTGCCCCCTTGGAACAACCTTGCTCTGCACTTTGGTGCAACCCCTGGTTGTTCATGGAACACCCCTGGTGCTCTGTTTTACTCCAAAGTGGGGTTCCCGATGCCTTGGTGTGGTTGGGGTTCTTGGTACCTACGTGGGGTGGGGGTTTCCCTTCTCTAAGGCCAAAGTGGGGTTCCTGGTGCCTACGTGGGGTTGGGGCTTACCCTTTTCCAAGTCTGATTTGAAGTGGGGTTTGGGGTTTACCCTTTGCCAACTTCTTGATTCCTTGGTGGGGTTGGGGTTGTGATTTCCCTTCACCAAGTTCGTAGTGGGGTTGGGGTTTCCCTTCACCAAGTCCAAAGTGGGGTTCCCGATGCCTTGGTGGGGTTGGGGTTTTCCTTTCACCATGTTCGAAGTCTTGTTTTGGGTACCTACGCGGGGTTCCCGGTGCCTGCGTGGGGTTGGGGCTTACCATTTTCCAAGTCCGATCTGAAGTGGGGTTGGGGTCTCCCATCCCCAAGTTTAGTCCAAAGTGCCTAAGTGGGGTGTTTGGTGTCTCCCTTCCCCAAGTTCAGTCCATAGCGCTTAAGTGGGGTGTGGCATTTCCCTTCACCAAGTTTGGTCCAAAGCAAGGTCAGTTCCAGTGACGAATGGGAGAACGAGGAGCGGCCTATGGGGCCAGGAGAACTTGGACATGCACTGGATCTTGGCATCGGAGCTCCAATTTCAGTTCCAACGTCTAATGGGAGCACCGGGACAACTTGGGTGACTTGAACGACCTGTGCGAATTGGATGACTTGGACATGTATTGGATCTTGGCTTTGGAGTTCCAGTTCCAGTGTCCAAGGGGAGCACAAGGGGCAACTTGGTCATGCACCGGATCTGGGCTTCGGAGTCCCGGCGTCCAAGGGGAGCACCATGTGTGACTTGGATGACTTGAACATGCACTGGATCTTAGCTTTCGGGGCTCTGAAAATGGGTCCCAGAGATCGGCACTGATAACGGGTCCTAAAACTTGGCTCCAAGAATTGGTCCCAAACATCAGCTCCGAAAATGGGTCCCAAAAATTGGCTATGAAAATTGGGCTCCAAAAATCAGCTCCAGAAATGGATCCCAAAAATATGCTCTGAGAATCAGGCTCCAAAAGTGGGTCCCAAAAATTGAGCCTCGAGAGGTGGGACTGGATTGAGCCCGAAAAGACTCTCCAAAAATAGGTCCTAAAAATCAGCCCTAGAGATCGGCTTGAAAAACGGGTCCGAAAAATCGGGCTCAAAAAGTGGGCCCCGAAACTCGGCTCCGAAAATCAAGCCCCAATAAGTGGGATTGGATCGAGTCCAGAAAAAGAGGCTCCAAAAATAGGTCCCAAAAATCGGGGTCCAAAAATGGGGCTTATATAGGGGGGTGGTGTCATTCGAGAGGCCGCCCACGGAGTCCCATTCCGACAGTCTCGTCCCATCCCCACCCCGGAACTTGGCGACTTGGACATGCACTGGATCTTGGGTTTGACGACTTGGACATGTACTGAACTTGGACGACTTAGGGACTAGGGGTCTCGAAAGTTGGCTCCAAAAGATGTATTCTAAAAATGTGTCCCAAAAATGGGTCACTCGACCGAACACTAAAAAGGGTGCAACACCGGGACTTCCCGGGAGGTCACGCATCCCAGTACTACTCCGGCCCAAGTGCGCTTAACTGCGGAGTTTTGATGGGATCCGGTGCACTAACGCTAGTATGATCGCACCCATCAAGTACTTTTCACCACAATGTCTTGGGCCACACACTGACAACGCAGTCACCTTTCGTACGATCTCGTCCTGCCCATCTTGTCTCATCCAAGGGTCATGTCCCGGGTTTGGGGTTTCGCTTCCCCAAGTCCGATGCGATGTGGGGTATAAGGGGTGCATGTTCCTGGAGGGGGCTTTCCAGGGGTTGTCCAGTTCCAGTGGGGCGTACCAGTTCCAAGTTGGACAAGGCGTCCAATGTAGGGGTGTTCCAGTGCCGCATCGGAGCCCCGTCCCAGTAGTCTTGTGCAGCAGGCCCCTGAGTCGAGTTGCTTTGGCGGGCCCTAGGCTCGTGGCCAGGCCACCTTTAGAGAATAGGGGTCCAAAACATGGGTCATCCAATAAAACACTGGAAAAGGGTGCAACACCGGCACTTCCCGGGAGGTCACCCATCCTAGTACTACTCTGGCCCAAGCGCGCTTAACTCGCACGGGTGCGGAAATGGGTGCGAGTGTTGTAGGGGCTCCCAGCGGTGCGGAAATGGGTGCGAGCAATGCAAAAACGTGGGATTGAATCAGGTCCCAAAAATGGGGTCAGAAAATGGGTCCCGGAACTAGGAGCGATTGTTGCAGGAACTCAGCATTGCGAAAGAGCGGGTTGAATCAGGTCCCAAAAATCGCCCCCAAAATCGGGTGCGAGTGTTGCAGGAACTCACAGGGGTGCGAAAAAGTGGGATTGAATTGGGTCCCAAAAGCCGGCTCTAAAAGTCGGGGTCCAAAAGTCATTTCAGAAAATGGGTCCCAAAAATCAGCTCGAAAACCGGGTCCCAAAAATCAGCGTTGAAAATGTGTCCGCGAAGATCGGCACTTAAAATGGGTCTCGAAAATTAGCTCCAAAAAAGGGTCCCAAAAGTCGGCTCGAAAAACGGGTCCCAAAAATTGGCTTTGAAATTGGGTCTCAAAACTTGGCTCCGAAAATCGAGCCCCCAAAGGTTGGATGCATCGAGTCCTAGAAAAAAGGGCTCCAAATATAGGTCGCAAAAATCAGTGTTGAAAATGGGTCTGCAAATCGGCTCTAAAAATGGGTCCGAAAAATCGGCTTCGAGAATTGGGCTCCGAAAGTGGGTCCTGAAACTTGGCTCCAAAAATGGGCCATCCGATAAAACACTAGAAAAGGGTGCAACACCGAGACCTCCTAGGAGGTCACCCATCCCAGTATTACTCAAGCCCGAGCGTACTTAACTCGCACGGGTGCAGAAATGGGTGCGAGTGTTGCAGGAGCTCGCAGTGATGCGACCGGTGCGGGAACTCGCAGGGGTGCGTAGAAGTAGGATTGAATCAGGGCCGAAAATGGTTGCGAGCGGTGCAGGAACTCGTAGGGGTGCAGAAAAGTGGGATTGAATCGGGTCCAAACAGTCAGCTCTGAAAACTGGGTTCGAAAATGGGTCCCGAAAACTGGCCCTCAAACTGGGTGCGAGTGTTGCAAGATCTCGCAATGGTGCAGGAACTTGCAAGTGTTCAGAAAAGTGGGATTGAATCGGGTCCCAAAAATCGGCTTGAAAATGGGTCCCAAAACTCAGCTCCAAAACTGGGTCCCAAAAATTGGCTCTGAAAATGGGTCCCCAAAGATTGGCTCTGAAAATGGGCCCCGAAAATTGGCTCAAAAAACGGGTCCCAAAAATCGACTCCAAGAATCATGCTCCGAAATTGGGTCCCCAAACTCGGCTCTGAAAATCGAGCCTCGAAAGCTCGGACTGGATTGAGTCTCAAAAAAAGGGGTCAAAAAATCAGCTCTAAAAATGGGTCCCAAAAATGGGTGTGAGCGGTGTAGGATCTTGCAGGGGTGCGGAAAAGCGGGATTGAATCGGGTCTAAAAATCAGGTTCCAAAAAATGGCTCGGAAAATGGGTCCCAAAAATCAGCACCAAAATTGGGTCCCAAAAATTTACTATTAAAATGGGTCCCAAAGATCGGCTATGAAAATGGGTCCAAAAAATCGTCTCCGACAACCGGTCCCAAAACTCGGCTCCAAGAATCGAGCCCCAAAAGGTGGGACTGCATTGAGTCCCAGAAAAATGGTTCCAAAAATAGGTCCCAAAAATTGGCTCCCAAATTGGGTTCCAAAAGTTGGCTCTGAAAATCGGGCTCCAAAGATCAGCTCCGAAAATGGGTACAAAAAATTAGATCCGAGAATCGGGATCCAAAAATGGGGGTCCTGAAACTCGACTCCGAGAAAACGGACTCCAAAAGTGGGTCCCCAAACTCGGCTCCAAAAGTGGGTCCCGAAACTAGGCTCCAAAAGTGGTTCCAAAAGTGGGTCCCGAAACTAGGCTCTGAGAAAACGGGCTCCAAAAGTGGGTCCCCAAACTCGGCTCGGAAAATCGAGCCCCAAAAAGTAGGACTGGATCGAGTCCCAAAAAATAGGGTCCAAAAATAGGTCCCAAAAATCGAGCTCCAAAGGTGGGTCCGCAAAATCGACTCCAAAAATTGGACTCCAAAAACGGGCCCCAAAAAGGGGCTCCGAAAATCGGGCCCCAAAAGTGGGTCCAGAAGTTTGGATCCAAAAGTTGTAGATCTTGGCTTCAGAGTCCCAATGCCGATGTCCAAGGCGAGCATGAGGGCTGACTTTGGCATCCCAGGCGACTCGTATGATTTTTGGGACCCATTTTCGGAGCCATTTTTTGAGCCCAATTTTTGGAGCTAATTTTTGGGAGCCATTTTCGGCGCTGATCTCTGGGACCTATTTTCGGAGCCGATTTTTGGGACCTATTTTTGGAGACTTTTTTTGGGCTCGATTTTCGGAGTCAAGTTTTGGGACCCCCATTTTTGGAGCCTGATTCTCAGACCCGATTTTTGGTACCCATTTCCGGAGCCGATCTTTGGAGCCCAATTTTCAGAGCCAATTTTTGGGACCCATTTTCAAAGCTAATTTTTGGGACCTATTTTTGGAGCCATTTTTCTGGGACTCAATGCAGTCCCGCCTTTTGGGGCTCGATTTTTGGAGCTAAGCTTTGGGACCCAATTTCAGATCTCGATTTTTGGGACCCATTTTCGGAGTCAATTTTTGGGACCTATTTTTGGAGCCATTTTTTCTAGGACTCAATGTAGTCCCACCTTTTGGGGCTTGATTTTCGCAGCCGAGTTTTGGGACCTAATTTCAGATCCCGATTTTGGGGACTCAATTTTGGAGCCGAGTTTTGGGACCCAATTTCGGATCCCGATTTTGGGGACTGACTTTTGCAGCCCAATTTTTTGGAGACTCTTTTTTTGGGCTCGATTTTTGAAGTCGAGTTTTGGGACCCGCATTTTTGGACCTGATTTTTGGTACTTATTTTCAGAGCCGATTTTTGGAGCCCGATTTTTGTAGCCAATTTTTGGTACCCATTTTTGGAGCCAATTTTTGGGACCTATTTTTGGAGCCATTTTTTTGGGACTCAATGCAGTCCCACCTTTTGGGGTTCAATTTTTGGAGCCAAGTTTTGGGACCCAATTTTGGATCCCAATTTTGGGGACCCAATTTCAGAGCTGAGTTTTGGAACCCAATTTCGGATCCCGATTTTGGGGACCCACTTTTGGAGCCTGCTTTTTGGGACCTATTTTTGGACCCTATTTTTTGACGACTCAGACATGCCCTGGATCTTCTCTTCGGTGACTTGGATGACTTTGCGAACTCGGTGACTTGGGCGACTTGGACGACTCAGACATGCACTTGGTCTTGGATTCGGTGTTCCAGTTCTAGCATGCAAGGGGAGCACTAGGGGTGACTTGGGGACGTGTGTGACTTGGACAACTTAGACGTGCACTAGATCTTGGCTTCAGAGTCCCAATTCCGATGTCCAAGGAGAGCATGAGGGCTGACTTTGGCATCCCGGGCGACTTGGACAATTTTTGGGACCCATTTTCGGAGCCGTTTTTTGAGCTTGATTTTTGGAGCTAATTTTTGGGAGCCATTTTTGGAGCTGATCTCTGGGACCTATTTTTGGAGCTGACTTTTGGGACCTATTTTTGGAGAATTTTTTTGGGCTCAATTTTCGAAGTCGAGTTTTGGGACCCCCATTTTTGGAGCCTGATTCTCGGACCTGATTTTTGGTACCCATTTCCGGAGCCGATCTTTGGAGCCTGATTTTCGGAGCTAATTTTTTGGGACCCAATTTGGGAGCCAATTTTTGGGACCTATTTTCGGAGCCATTTTTTCTGGGATTCAATGAAGTCCCACCTTTTGGGGCTCGATGCTCAAAGCCGAGTTTTGGGACCCAATTTTGGATCCCGATTTTGGGGACCCACTTTTGGAGCCCAATTTTTTGGAGACTCTTTTTTTGGGCTTGATTTTCGGAGTCGAGTTTTGGGACCCCCATTTTTGGACCCAATTTTTGGTACCCATTTTCGGAGCCAATTTTTGGAGCCTGATTTTTGGAGCCAATTTTGGGGACCCATTTTCAATGCCAATTTTTTGGAGCCCGATACTCGCAAGGGTGTGAAAATGTGGGATTGAATCGGGTCAGAAAATGGGTCCTGAAACTAGGTGCAAGTGTTGCAAGAACTCACAGCGTTGTGAAAATGGGTGTGAGCATGTGCGAAAAAGCGAGATTGTATCGGGTCTCAAAAATCACCCCCAAAACTGGGTGCGAGTGTTGCAGGAACTCGCAGGGGTGCAGAAAAGTGGGATTCAATTGGGTCCCAAAAGTTGGCTCTGAAAATTAGGGTCCAAAAGTCAGCTCAGAAAAAGGGTCCCAAAAATCAGCGTTGAAAATGGGTCCACAAAGATCGGCTCCGAAAATGGGTCCCAAAAATTGGCTTCGAAAATCAGCCCCAAAAGTTAGCTCAAAAAATAGGTCCCAAAAATCTACTACAAAATTGGGTTCCAAAACTCAGCTCTGAAAATCGAGCCCCAAAAGGTGGGATGGGTCGAGTCCTAGAAAAAGGGCTCCAAATATAGGTCCCAAAAATTAGCTCTAAAAATAGATCCCAGAGACTTGCTCAAAAAATGGATCCCAGAGACTTGCTCAAAAAATGGGTCCCAACAATTGGCTCTGAAAATCGAGCCCCAAAAATCGGCTTTGAAAATGAGTCCCAAAAATCGGCTTAGAGAATTGGCCTCCAGAAGTGGGTCCTAAAACTCGGCTCCGAAAATCGAGCCCCGGAAGGTGGGACTGGATGGAGCCCCAAAAAAAGAGTCTCCAAAAATCAGCACTGAAAATGGGTCCCAAAGATTGGCTCCAAAAATGGGTCCCAAAAATCGGCTCTGAGAATCGAGCTCCAAAAGTGGGTCCTAAAAATCAGCCCCAAAAACGGGTCATCCGGTAAAACACTAGAAAAGGGTGCAACACCTAGACTTCTCGAGAGGTCGCCCATCCCAGTACTAATCTGGCCCGAGCGCGTGTAACTCGTGTGGGTGCCGAATTGGGTGCGATTGTTGCAGGAGCTTGGAGCAGTTTGGAAATGGGTGCAATCGGTGCAGGAACTTGCAAGAGTGCACAAAAGTGGGATTGAATCAGGACCCAAAAATTGGTTCTGAAAATCGGTGCAAGCAGTGCAGGAGCTTGCAGGGGTGCAAAAAAGTGGGATTGGATCGGGTCCAAACAATCGGCTCTGAAAACAAGGTCCAAAAATGGGTCCCGAAAATCAGCCCCAAATCTAGGTGCGAGTATTGCAGGATCTCGCAGCAGTGCGGAAATGGGTGCGAGCGGTGTAGGAACTCGCAGGGGTGCAAAAAAGTGGGATTGAATAGGGTCCCAAAAATCAGCTCAAAAAATGGGTCCCAAAACTCAGCTCTGAAAATGGGTCCAAAAAATTGGCTCTAAAAATGGGTCCCAAAGATCGGCTCCAAAAATGGGTCCCAAAAATTGGCTTCGAAAATCAGTTCCAAAAATCAGCTCCAAAAATGGGTCCCAAAAACTTGCTCTGAGAATCGGGCTCCAAAATTTGGGTCCCCAAACTCGGCTCCAAAAATTGAGCCTTGAAAGGTCGGACTAGATTGAGTCCCAGAAAAAGGGCTCCAAAAATCAGCTCTAAAAATGGGTCCAAAAATTCGGGCTCCAACAATCGGCTCTGAAAATGGGTGCAAGCAGTGTAGCAAATCGCAGGGGTGCGGAAAAGCGGCATTGAATCGGGTCTGAAAATCAGGCTCCAAAATTGGGTCCCCAAACTCGGCTCTGAAAATTGAGCGCCGAAAGGTCGGACTGGATCAAGTCCCAGAAAAAGGGCTCCAAAAATCGGCTCTTAAAATGGGTCCCAAAAATCGGGCTCCAACAATCGGCTCCGAAAATGGGTGCCAAAAACGGCTGCGAGCGGTGTAGGAAATCATAGGGGTGCAGAAAAGCGGCATTGAATCAGGTCTGAAAATCGGGGTCCAAAAAATGGGCTCCGAGTATCGGACTCTGAAATTGGGTCCCCAAACTCGGCTCCAGAAATCGAGCCCCGAAAGGTCAGATTGGATCGAGTCCTCGAAAAGGGGCTCCAAAAATCAGCTCTGAAAATGGGTTGCAAAAATTGGCTCCAAAAGTCGGGCTCCAACAATCGGCTCCGAAAATGGGTGCCAAAAATGGGTTCGAGCAGTGTAGGAACTTGCAGGGGTGCGGAAAAGCAAGATTGAATCAGGTCCGAAAATTGGGGTCCAAAAAATGGCTCAGAAAATGGGTCCCAAAAATCGGCTCCAAAAATGAGTCTGAAAAATCGGCTCCGACAACCGGTCCCAAAACTTGGCTCCAAGAATCAGGATCCGAAATTGGGTACCAAAACTCGGCTCTGAAAATCGAGCCCCAAGTTCACCAAGTCATCCAAGTCGCCGAAGCCAAGATCCAATGCATGTCTGAGTCGTCCAAGTCCCCCAAGTCGCCGAAGTGAAGATCCAATGCATGTCTGAGTTGTCCATGTCGCCCGAGTCCGAGTCATCCATGTCGCTGAGTTCGCCAAGTCATCCAAGTCGCCAAAGCCAAGATCCAATGCATGTCTGAATCGCCCAAGTCACCGAAGTGAAGATCCAGTGCATGTCTGAATCGTCCAAGTCGTCGCCCAACTCACCGAGTTCGCCAAGTCGTCCAATTCGCCGAAGCCAAGATCCAATGCATGTCCGAGTCGTCCAAGTCGCCCAAGTCACCGAGTTCACCAAGTCATCCAATTCGCCGAAGCCAAGATCCAGTGCGTGTCCGAGTCGTCCAAGTCGCCCAAGTTGCCGAGTTCGTCAATTTGTCCAAGTCACCGGAGCCAAGATCCAACGCATGTTTGGGTCGTCCATGTCGCCCAAGTCGCCGAGTTTGCCAAGTCGTCCAATTCGCCGAAGCCAAGATCCAGTGCATGTCCGTGTCGTCCGAGTATGCCAAGTCGCCGGAGCTAAGATCCAGCGCATGTTTGAGTCCTCCATGTTGCCCAAGTCACCGAGTTTGCCAAGTCATCCAAGTCTCTGAAGCCAAGATCCAATGCATGTCTGAGTCGTCCAAGTCGCTGAAGCGAAGACCCAGTGCATGTCTGAGTCGTCCAATTTGCCGAAGCTAGGACCCAGTGCATGTCTGAGTCGTCCAAGTCGCCCAAGTCAGCGGAGCCAAGATCTTGCACATGTCTGCATTGTTCAAGTCGCCCAAGTCGCCAAGTCTCACCAAGTCACTGATGTATATATATATGTCACCTCTTGAGCTCTGGGGTGGGGACGGGACTGGCAGTACAGGAACTAGATGGGTCTTTCGGAATGGGACTCCGTGGGGGCCCTGTCGAATGACACCACCCCCCTATATAAGCTATTTTTCCAAATCCCAGGGATCGGTAGGATGATGCCGAGGAATGACCCAGCGCCCCGATTTATGACATTTGGATCCAAACTTTTGGACCCACTTTTGGGGCTCGATTTTTGGAGCCCTATTTTGGCGCCCATTTTTTTCGAGCCCAATTTTCGAAGTCGATTTTGGGGACCCAAATTTGAAGCCCGATTTTTGGACCCCTTCTTTTTGGGACTCGATCCAGTCCCGCTCTTTGGGGGTCGATTTTCGGAGCCGAGTTTGGGGACCCACTTTTGGAGCCTGTCTTCTCGAAGCCTAGTTTCGGGACCCACTTTTGGAGCCATTTCTCTAAGCCAATTTTTGGGACCCATTTTCAGAGCTAATTTTTTGAGCCCGATTTTCGAAGCCAATTGATGGGTCTTTCGGAATGGGACTCCGTGGGGGGCCTCTCGAATGACACCACCCCCCTATATAAGCTATTTGTGTGAATCCCAGACATCGGTAGGATGATGCCGAAGAATGACCGAGTGCCCCGATTTACGACTTTTGGATCCAAACTTTCGGACCCACTTTTGGGGCCGGATTTTCGGAGGATGTTTTTGGAGCCTAATTTTCGGAGCTGATTTTGGGGACCCAGTTTTGGAGCTCGATTTTTGGGGCCCACTTTTGGAGCCTGATTTTTGGAACCTATTTTTGGACCCTTGTTTTTGGGACTCGGTCCAGTCCCGCTTTCTGGGGCTTGATTTTCGGAGCCAATTTTGGGGACCCACTTTTCAAGCCAGTTTTCTCGGAGCCTAGTTTCGGGACCCACTTTTGGAGCCTGTTTTTTAGAGCCGATTTTTCGAGCCCGATTTTAGGGGCCATTTTTTGGGACCCATTTTCGGAGCCAATTTTTGGGACCTATTTTTGGAGACTCTTTTTTGGGGCTCGATTTTCAGAGTCGAGTTTTGGGACCCCCATTTTTGGAGCCCGATTCTTGAACCCGATTTTTGGTACCCATTTTCGGAGCTGATCTTTGGAGCCCGATTTTTTGAGCCAATTTTTTGGACCCATTTTTGGAGCCGATTTTTGGGACCTATTTTGGGATCCATTTTTTTGGGACTCAATGCAGTCCCACCTTTTGGGGCTTGATTTTTGGAGCTGAGTTTTGTGACCCAATTTCAGATCCTGATTCTCGAAGCCGGGTTTTGGGACCGATTGTCGGAGCCGATCTTTGGGACCCATTTTTAGAGTCAATTTTTGGGACCCATTTTCCAAGCCATTTTTTGGACCCCGATTTTTAGACTCGATTCAATGCCACTTTTCCGCAACCTTGCGAGTTCCTACACCACTCACACTCGTTTTTGGCACCGATTTTCAGAGCCCATTTTCGGAGCCGATCTTTGGGACCCATTTTCGGACCCGATTTTTGGAGCCCTTTTTTTGGGACTCGATCCAATCCGACCTTTAGGGGCTTGATTTTTGGAGCCGAGTTTGGGGACCCAGTTTCGAAGCCTGATTCTCGAAGCCGATTTTTGGGACCCATTTTCGGAGCCAATTTTTGGGACCCATTTTTGGAGCCAATTTTTGGGACCTATTTTTGGATCTATTTTTCTTGGACTCAATGCAGTCCCACCTTTTGGGGCTCAATTTTCGGAGCTAAGTTTTTGTACCCAATTTCGGATCCCGATTATCGAAGCCTAGTTTTGGGATCGATTGTCGGAGCCGATGTTTGGGACCCATTTTTAGAGTCAATTTTTGGGACCCATTTTTTGATCCATTTTTTGGAAATCTATTTTCAGACCCGATTCAATCCCGATTTTCCGCACCCCTGCGAGTTCCTACACCACTCGCACCCGTTTTTGGCACCCATTTTCAGAGCTGATTTTTGGAGCCAACTTTTGGGACCCATTTTTGGAGCTGATCTTTGGGACCCATTTTCAGAGCCAATTTTTGGAGCCCTTTTTCTGGGACTCGATCTAGTCCAACCTTTTGGGGCTCGATTTTCGGAGCCGAGTATGGGGACCCAGTTTCGGAGCTCGATTCTCAGAGCTGATTTTTGGGACCTATTTTCAGAGCCGATTTTCAGAGTCAATTTTTGGGACCTAGTTTTGGAGCCTAGTTTTGGGACCCATTTTCCGGAGCTCAACTTTCAGAGCCGAGTTTGAAGACCTGCTTTTGGAGCCCAATTCTCAGAGCTGATTTTTGGGACCCATTTCAGAGCTGATTTTTAGAGCCAATTTTCAAGACCCATATTTGGAGCCCTTTTCCTGGGACTCGATCCATCCCACCTTTTGGGGCTCAATTTTCGGAGCTGAGTTTTGGGACCAAATTTTGGAGCCAATTTTGAGGACCCATTTTTTGAGCTAACTTTTGAGACCGATTTTTGGGACACATTTTTCGAGCCAAATTTTTGACCCCAATTTTTAGAGTCAAATTTTGGGACCCAATTGAATCCCACTTTTCTGCACCACTGCGAGTTCCTGCAACACTCGCACCTGGTTTTGGGGGCAATTTTTGGGACTCGATTCAATTCCGCTTGTCCACAATGCTATGAGTTCCTGCAACACTTGCACCCAATTTTGGGACCTGTTTCAATCCCACGTTTTCGCGCCCCTACAAGTTCTTGCGTCGCTGCGAGCCCCTGCAACACTCCCACCCATTTTCGCACCCATGCAAGTTAAGCGCGCTTCGGTCGAAGTAGTACTGGGATGGGTGACCTCCTCGAAAGTGTCGGTGTTGCACCCTTTTCTAGTGTTTTATCAAGTGACCCATTTTTGGAATGCATTTTTTGGACCCCTATTCTCTAAAGGTGGCCTGGTCACGAGCCTAGGGCTCGCCAATGGGACTCGACTAAGGAACCTGCTGTACAAAACTACTTGGATGGGGCTCCGATGTGGCACAGGAACGCCCCGTCCACCTTGGAACTGGACAACCGCTGGAAAGGCCCCTCTAGGAACACCCCCCAACCCCCGTATACCCCACATCGGATCAGTATTGGGGAAGGGAAACCCAAACCTCACTTAGGCATGAGGAACCCCACTTCTGACATAGGGAAGGAAAACCCCAAACCCGAAACATGACACCTGGACGAGACAAGATGGGCAAGACGAGATCGCACGAAAGGTGACTACGTTGTTAGAGTGTGCCCCAAGACTGTGTGGTGACAAGCCCTTGATGGGTGCGATCATACCAGCGTTAGTGCACTAGATCCCATCAGAACTACATAGTTAAGTGTGCTTGGGCCGGAGTAGTACTAGGATGGGTGACCACCTGGGAAGTCCCGGTGTTGCACCCTTTTTATTGTTCGCTCGAGTGACCCATTTTTTGAATCCACTCTTGGGACACATTTTTAGAGTGCATTTTTTGGAGCACACTTTTGAGACCCCTATTATCTAAGGTGGCCTATTCACGGGCCTAGGGTCAACTCTCACGGGCCATGCCTCCGCATGGCACGAAAACAACGACGAGGTACTCTCATTCCCCCATAATGGTTATTTGGCAGATTCCCAGGCAACTGTAGGAAATATCCACATTTCCACTTTTGGCTTGGGAAACCATTACCGTGCACAGTTCCCCTTCACCTAGCCTTGAGAAGCCATCATAATACTAACCCCTCAAAGAATATCGCATCCTTCCAATATCATGATAACCTTCCTTTGGTTCCACCCACGGACTTGGTTGTGGTCTTTACTTGTCTTGCTGCCCACTTCGGAACCCTGTTTCTGGACCCTGTCTTGAACCCCAGTGCAACCCCTGGTGTACTTGGAACACCCTCGATGCCCCCTTGGAACAACGTTGCTGTGCACTTTGGTGCAACCCCTGGTTGTTTATGGAACACCCGTAGTGCTCTGTTTTACTCCAAAGTGGGGTTCCCGATGCCTTGGTGTGGTTGGGGTTTTGGGTACCTACGTGGGGTGGAGGTTTCCCTTCTCCAAGGCTGAAGTGGGGTTCCCGATTCCTGCGTGGGGTTGGGGCTTACCCTTTTCCAAGTCCAATCCAAAGTGGGGTTTGGGGTTTACCCTTTGCCAAGTTCTCGATGCCTTGGTGGGGTTGGGGTTTGGGATTTCCCTTCACCAAGTCCGTAGTGGGGTTGCGGTTTCCCTTCACCAAGTCCAAAGTGGGGTTCCCAATGCCTTGGTGGGGTTGGGGTTTTCCTTTCACCATGTTTGAAGTGGGGTTCTGGGTACCTACGCGGGGTTCCCGGTGCCTGTGTGGGGTTGGGGCTTACCCTTTTCCAAGTCCGATCTGAAGTGGGGTTGGGGTCTTGCTTCCCCAACTTCAGTCCAAAGTGCCTAAGTGGGGTGTTTGGGGTCTCCCTTCCCCAAGTTTAGTGCACTGCGCCTAAGTGGGGTTTGGGGTTTGCCTTCCCCAAGTTCGGTCCAAAGCGAGGTCCCATGTAATGGGAGCACCAAGGGCGACTTGGACATGACCCGAACCTTGGCTTCAAAGTTCCAGTTCCAGTGTCCAAGGGGAGCACCAGGGGCGACTTGGACATGCACTGGATCTTGGCTCTAAGCTCGCAGGCGAGTCGAGCCTGCAGGCAAGTCGAGCCGAACTCCGCTCGCAGGCGAGCCGAGTTGGGAAGTCGATCGCGCCAAGCTCAGTGCAAAAAGTCAGAAATCAGGGGGTTTGACCGTTTGTCAGCATCATCCTACGTATGCCTGGGATTCTGTCAAATAGATTATATAGGGGGTACGAGTTCTGTTTCAGCCGAGTCAACATAAGATGTCAACATAAGATGCGAGTTGGGAACCAGATTTTGAGGTTCGACATGAGAAGTCGAGTTGGGGCGTCTGAGTCTAAGTTGGGAACTCGTGTGTGCCCAGCTCGGTGCAAAAAGTCAGAAATCAGGGGGTTCGGCCATTTCTCAGCGTCATCCTACCAATGCCTAGGATTCAGACAAATAGCTTATATAGGGGGTATGATTTCTATTTCAGCCGAGTCAGCATGAGAAGCAAGTTGGGACCCAAATTTTGAGGGCCGACATGAGAACTCAAGTTGGGGCATCCGAGTCCGAGTTGGGAACTCGAGTGCGCCTAGCTCGGTGCGAAAGTCATAAATCGGGGGGTTCGGCCATTTCTCAGCATCATCCTACCGATGCCTGGGATTCAGACAAATAGCTTATATAGGGGGTATGTGTTCTCTTATGGCCCATTCTGAATGCGATGTGAGTTGGGAAGTCGAGCCCTCGGGCCTATAAGAAGGGGAACAGATTGATTTGAGGGCACAAGTTGATGGATTCGTCGGTGCGAAACGAGTCCGTTGTGATGAAAAGCGAGCTCTATGGGAAAATTCAGAAATTGGGGGGTTTGGCCATTTCTCGGTGTCATCCTTCCGATGCCTGGGATTCAGACAAATAGCTTATATCGGGGGTATGTGTTCTCCTATGGCCCATTCCGAATGCGATGCGAGTTGGAAACCGAGCCCCCGGGCTTGTAAGAAGGGGAACAGATCGACTTGAGGGTGCAAGTTGATGGGCTCATCTCTACAGAACGAGTCTGGTGCGATGCATGGCGATCTCTGTACGAAAAGTCAAAAATTGGGGGGTCTGGTAGTTTCTCGGTGTCATCCTACCGATGCCTGGGATTCGAACAAATAGCTTATATAGGGGGTATGTGATCTCCTATGGCCCATTCCGAATGCGATGCGAGTTGGGAAGCCGAGCCCTTGGATCGACTTGAGCCATTGCACAACAATCTAGTGTGCTGCATGCATTCGTATCGAGCGACCTGTGCACCCCTCAAGCGTGACCGCGACCCTGCTCGATTAAAATTGACCGCACAATCCTTCATCCATTCGAGCAGCATCGAGGTCAAATTAAGGGGTGTGTAGGAGGGGCCATGCCAAATGACACATGACCCCTATATAAGCTATTTGTTTCAATCCCAAGCATCGGTAGGATGACACCGAGAAATGTCCAAGCCACCCAATTTTTGACATTTTTGCTACCAGTGCCTCTACTCTAAGGTGAACATATCAACTTGAGGGTGCATGTTGATGGATTGGTCAGTGTCGAATGAGTCCTATGCGATGCAAAGCGAGCTGTTTGTGAAAAGTTGAAAATCAGGGGGTCTGACCATTTCTCGGTGTCATCCTACCGATGCCTGGGATTCAGACAAATAGCTTATATAGGGGGTATGTGTTCTCCTATGGCCCATTCCAAGTGCGATGCAAGTTGTGAAGCCAAGCCCCCAGGCCTGTCTAAGGGGAACAGATCAACTTGAGGGCACAAGTCGATGGATTCATCGTACTGAACTAGTCCAATGCGATGCAAAGTGAGCTGTTTGCAAAAAGTCAAAAATTGAGGGGTCTGGCCATTTCTCGGTGTCATCCTACCGATGCCTAGGATTCAGACAAATAGCTTATATAGGGGGTATGTGTTCTCCTATGGCCCATTCCAAGTGCGATGCGAGTTGCGAATCTGAGCCCCTGGGCCTGTATAAGGAGAACAGATTGACTTGAGGGCGCAACTCGATGGATTCATCAGTGCCAAACGAGTCCTATGCAATGCAAAGCAAGCTGTTTGCGGAAAGTCAGAAATCGGGGGGTCTGGCCATTTCTCGGTGTCATCCTACCGATGCCTGGGATTCAGAAAAATAGGTTCTATAGGGGGTATGTGTTCTCCTATGGCCCATTCCGAGTGCGATGCGAGTTGCGAATCTGAGCCCCCGGGCCTGTATAAGGAGAACAGATCGACTTGAGGGCGCAAGTCGATGGATTCATCGGTGCCAAACGAGTCCTATACGATGCAAAGCGAGCTGTTTGGGAAAAGTCAGAAATCGGGGGGTTTGGCCATTTCTCGGTGTCATCCTACCGATGCCTGGGATTTAGACAAATAGCTTATATAGGGGGTATGTGTTCTCCTATGGTCCATTCCGAGTGCGATGCGAGTTGTGAAGCCGAGCCCCTGGGCCTATATAAGGAGAATAGATCGACTTGAGGGTGCAAGTCAATGGATTTGTCGGTGCCAAATGAGTCCTATGCGATGCAAAGCGAGTAGTTTGCGAAAAGTTAGAAATCGGGGGGTCTCGCCATTTCTTGGTGTCATCCTACCGATGCCTAGGATTCAGACAAATAGCTTATATAGGGGGTATGTGTTCTCCTATGGCCCATTCTGAGTGCAATACGAGTTGTGAAGCCGAGCCCTCGGGCCTGTATAAGGAGAACAGATCGACTTGAGGGCACAAGTCGATGGATTCGTCGGTGCCAAACGAGTCCTATGCAATGCAAAGCGAGGAGTTTGCAAAAAGTCAAAAATTAGGGGGTCTGGCCATTTCTCGGTGTCATCCTATCGATGCCTGGGATTCAGACAAATAGCTTATATAGGGGGTATGTGTTCTCCTATAGCCCATTCCGAGTGCGATGCGAGTTGCGAAGCCGAGCCCCCGGGCCTGTATAAGAAAAAAGATCGACTTGAGGGTGCAAGTTGATGGATTCATCGGTGGCAAACAAGTCCTATGCGATGAAAAGTGAGCTGTTTGCAAAAAAGTCAGAAATCGAGGGGTCTGGCAATTTCTCAGTGTCATCCTATCGATTCCTGGAATTCAAACAAATAGCTTATATACGGGGTATGTGTTCTCCTATGGCCCATTCCGAGTTCCATGCGAGTTTCGAAGCCGAGTCCTCAGGCCTTTATGAGGAGAACATATCGACTTGAGGGCGCAAGTCAATGGATTCGTCGGTGCCAAACGAGTCCTATGCGATGCAAAGAGAGCAGTTTGTGAAAAGTCAGAAATCAGGGGGTCTTGCCATTTCTCGGTGTCATCCTACTGCCTTGGATTCAGACAAATAGCTTATATAGGGGGTATGTGTTCTCCTATGGCCCATTCTGAGTGCGATGCGAGTTGCGAAGCCGAGCCCCTGAGCCTATATAAGGAGAACAGATCAACTTGAGGGCGCAAGTCGATGGATTCGTCAGTGTCGAAAGAGTCCTATGTGATGCAAAGCGAGTTGTTTGCGAAAAGTCTGAAATCGGTGGGTCTGGCCATTTCTCGTTGTCATCCTACCGATGCCTGGGATTCAGAAAAATAGCTTATATAGGGGGTATGTGTTCTCCTATGGTCCATTCCGAGTGCGATGCGAGTTGCGAGGCTGAGCCCCCGGGCCTGTATAAGGAGAACAAATCGACTTGAGGGTGCAAGTCGATGGATTCGTTGGTGGCAAACGAGTCCTATGTTATGCAAAGTGAGCTATTTTCAAAAGGTCAAAAATTGGGGGGTCTGTCCATTTCTCGGTGCCATCCTACCGATGCCTGGGATTCAGACAAATAGCTTATATAGGGGGCATGTGTTCTCCTATGGCCCATTCTGAGTGCGATGCAAGTTGCGAAGCCGAGCCCCTGGGCCTGTATAAGGAGAACAGATCGACTTGAGGGCGCAAGTCGATTGATTCGTCGGTGGAAAATGAGTCCTATCTGATGCAAATCGAGTTGTTTGTGAAAAGTCAAAAATTGGGGGGTATGGCCTTTTCTCACTGTCATCCTACCGATGCCTAAGATTCGGACAAATAGCTTATATAGGGGGTATATGTTCTCCTATGGCCCATTCCGAGTGCGATGCGAGTTGTGAAGCCGAGCCCCCGGGCCTGTACAGGGGGAACAGATTGACTTGAGGGCGCAAGTTGATGGATTCGTGGGTGTTGAACGAGTCCTAAGCGAATCAAAGCGAGCTGTGTGCAAAAAGTCAGAAATTGGGGGGTCTGGCCACTTCTCAGTGTCATCCTACTGATGCCAGGGATTCAGACAAATAGCTTATATAGGGGGTATGTGTTCTCCTATGGCTGATTCTTAGTGCGATGCGAGTTGCGAAGCTGAGCCACCTGGCCTTTATAAGGGGAACAGATCAACTTGAAGGCGCAAGTCGATGTATTCGTCGGTGCCGAATGAGCCCGATCTGATGCAAAGCGAGCTGCGTATGAAAAGTCAAAAATCGGGGGTCTATCTACTTCTCATTGTCATCCTACCAATGCCTGGGATTCGGACAAATAGCTTTGATAGGGGGTATGTGTTCCCGTAAGGCCCATTCCGAGTGTGATGCGAGTTGGGAAACCGAGCCCTCGGGCCTCTATTGCTATGCGGCCACTCTCTTGCACTCCCCCAACGGTCTTGGTAGTGGACACGACTCGGAATAGGGGAGGGGCACTGGTAGCCTTTCCCCACGATTGCCTAGACCAAGTAGGGGATTGCTCGGGAGCCACCTTTCAGCAGTTTTGTGGCCGAGTCGGGACCCATTTCCGGGCGCCGACTGCTTGTGGAAAAAAGTCAGAAATCGAGGGGCTTGGACATTTTTCATTATCATCCTACCGATGCTTGGGATTCGAACAAATAGCTTATATAGGGGACATGTGTCATTCATCATGTCCCCCTTGCGCACCCCTCAAGCGTTACCGTGATGTTGCTCGAATGAATGAAGGATTGTGCGGTCGATTTTAATCGAGCAACATTGTGGTCACGCTTGAGGGGCACGCAGGTGGCCTGATACGAATGCATGCAGTACATCAGATCACTGTGTAGTGTACCCCTCACATTCATAGAATGGTCTCGGCATAGGATGAATCTCGCGAACATGGGTGACACTGGTAGCCGCTCGGAAATCATCCATGTCGTGCCCAAGTAGGGGACCACGATGGATACACTGCAGAGGAATCCCTTGTATTGCATGGGGCCAGGACTCTCTATTGCTATGCGGTGGCTCTCTTGCTATCTCCCAATGGCCCCGGTAGCAGACGCGGCTTGGAATAGGGGAGGGGCACTGGTAGCCTTTCCCAAAGTTTTCTGGGACCAAGTAGGGGATGACTCAGGAGCACCATTTAGCAGTTGGGTGGCCTGGGTTGGGTCCAATTTTTGAGCGCCGACTACCTTTGAAAAAAATTCAAAAATCGGGGGCCTTGGACGTTTCTCGGTGTCATCCTACCGATGCCTGGGATTCATACAAATAGCTTATATAGGGGACATGTGTCATTCGTCATGGCCCCCCTGCGCGCCCCTCAAGTGTGACCGCGATACTACTCGAATGGATGAAGGATTGTGCGGTCGGTTTTAATTGAGCAGCATCGCGGTCACGCTTGAGGGGCGCGCAGGTCACCCGATACGAATGCATGCAGTACACCGGATTGTTGTGCAGTGGCTCCCTCGACATCCTAGAACGGTCTCTACATCGGACGAAGCTTGCGAACACGGGCGGCACTGGTAGCTGCTCGGAAATCGTTCACGTCGTGCCCAAGTAGGGGACTTCGATGGATACACTGCATCAGAATCCCTTGTACTGCATGAGGCCGGGTCTCTCTATTGCTATGCGGCGGCTCTCTTGCGATCTCACAATGGTCCCAGTAGCAGACGCGGCATGGAATAGGGGAGGGGCACTGGTAGCCTTTCCCCAAGTTTTTTAGGACCAAGTAGGAGATGACTTGGGAGCCGCCATTTAGCAGTTGGGTGGCCGGGGTTGGGTCTAGTTTTCGAGCACCGACTGCTTTTGAAAAAAGGTCAAAAATCGGGGGCCTTGGATGTTTCTTGGTGTCATCCTACCGATGCCTAGAATTCGTACAAATAGCTTATATAGGGGACATGTGTCATTCGGCATGGCCCCCCTGCACGCCCCTCAAGCATGACCATGATGTTGCTCAAACGGATGAAGGATTGTGCAGTCGGTTTTAACTTTAGCAGCATCGTGGTCACGCTTGAGGGGCGCGCAGGTCGCCCGATACGAATGCATTAGTACACCGGATTGCTATTCAGTGGCTCCCTCGACATCCTAGAAGGGTCTCGGCATTGTACGAAACTCGCGAACACAGGTAGCACTGGTAGCCACTCAGAAATCATCCATGTCGTGTGCCCAAGTAGGGGACTTCGACAGATACACCGCACAGGAATCCCTTGTATTGCATGAGGCCGGGTCTCTCTATTGCTATGCGACAGCTCTCTTGCGATCTCCCAACGGTCCCGGTGGTGGACACGGCTCGGAATAGGGGAGGGGCACTAGTAGCCTTTCGTGAAGTTTTCTGGGACCAAGTAGGGGATGACTCGGGAGCCACTGTTTAGCGGTTGGGTGGCTAGGGTCAGGTCCAATTTTTGAGCGCCGACTGCTTTTGAAAAAAAGTCAGAAATCGAGGACCTTGCAAATTTCTTTGTGTCATCCTACCGATGCCTGGGATTCATACAAATAGCTTATATAGGGGACATGTGTCATTCGGCATGGCCCCCCTGCACGCACCTCAAGCGTGACCATGATGCTCTGCTCGAACGGATGAAGGATTGTGTGGTCGGTTTTAATCGTGCAGCATCGCGGTCACGCTTGAGGGGCGCACAGGTCGCTCGATACGAATGCATGCAGTACACTAGATTGATGTGCAGTGGCTCCTTCAACGTCCTAGAACGGTCTCGGCATCAGACTAAACTCGCAAACATGGGTGGCACTAGTAGCCACTCAAAAATCGTCCATGTTGTGCCAATGTAGGGGACTTCGATGGATACACTGCACAGGAATCCCTTGTACTGCATGAGGCCGGGTCTCTCTATTGCTATGCAGTGGCTCTCTTGTGATCCCCCAATGGTCCCGGTAGCGGATGCGGCTCAGAATAGGGGAGGGGCACTAGTAGCCTTTCCTGAAGTTTTCCGGGACCAAGTAGGGGATGACTCGAGAGCTGCCATTTAGCAGTTGGGTGGCTGGGGTCGGGTCCATTTTTCGAGCACCGATTGCTTTTGAAAAAAAGTCAAAAATCAGGGGCCTTGGACGTTTCTCGGTGTAGTCCTACCGATGCCTGGGATTCGTACAAATAGCTTATATAGGGGACATGTGTCATTCAGCATGGCCCCCCTGCGTGCCCCTCAAGTGTGACCGCGATACTGCTCGAACGGATCAAGGATCGTGCAGTCGGTTTTAAACGAGCAGCATCGCGGTCATGCTTGAGGGGCGCGCAGGTCACCCAATACGAATGCATGCAGTACACCAGATTGTTGTACAGTGGCTCCCTCGATGTCCTAGAATGGTCTCAGCATTGGACAAAACTCACGAACACGGGCGACACTGGTAGCCATCCGGAAATCGTCCATGTCGTGCCCAAGTAGGGAACTTTGACGGATACACTGCACAGGAATCCCTTGTACTACATGAGGTTGGGTCTCTCTATTGCTATGCAGAGGCTCTCTTGCGATATCCCAACGGTCCCGGTAGCGGATGCAGCTCAGAATAGGGGAGGGGCACTAGTAGCCTTTCCTAAAGTTTTTTGGGACCAAGTAGGGGATGACTCGAGAGCCGCCGTTTAGCGGTTGGGTGGCCGGGGTCGGGTCCAATTTTCAAGCGTCGACTACTTTTCAAAAAAAGTTAGAAATCGAGGGCCTTGTACGATTCTCGGTGTCATCCTACTGATGCCTGGGATTCATACAAATAGCTTATATAGGGGACATGTGTCATTCACCATGGCCCCCTTGCGCGCCCCTAAAGCGTGACCGCGATGCTGCTCGAACGGATGAAGAATTGTGCGATCAGTTTTAATCGAGCAGCATCGTGGTCATGCTTGAGGGGCACGCAGGTCGCCCGATACGAATGCATGCAGTACACCATATTGCTGTGCAGTGGCTCCCTCAATGTCCTAGAAAGGGTCTCAGCATCGGATGAAAGTCGAGAACACGGGTGGCACTGGTAGCCGTTCAGAAATCATCCATGTTGTGCCCAAGTAGGGGACTTCGACGGATACACTGCATCGAAATCCCTTGTACTGCATGAGGCTGGGTCTCTCTGTTGCTATGCGGTGGATCTCTTGTGATCTACCAACGGTCTCGGTAGTAGATGCGGCTCGGAATAGGGAAGGGACACTGGTAGCCTTTCCCGAAGTTTTTTGGGACCAAGTACGGGATGACTCGGGAGCCGCCGTTTAGCGGTTGGGTGGCCGGGGTCGGGTCCAGTTTTTGAGTGCCGACTGCTTTTGAAAAAAAGTCAGAAATCAGGGGGCCTTGGACGTTTCTCGGTGTAATCCTACCAATTCCTGGGATTCAGACAATTAGCTTATATAGGGGACATGTGTCATTTGGCATTCCCCCCTGCGCGCCACTCAAGCATGACCGCGATGCTGCTCAAATGGATGAAGGATTGTGCAGTCGGTTTAATTGAGCAACATCACGGTCACGCTTGAGGGGTACTCAGGTCACCCGATACGAATGCATGCAGTACACTGTATTGTTGTGTAGGGGTGCCCTTGCTATCCTAGAATGGTCTCAGCGTCAGACAAAACTCACAAACTTGGGCGGCACTGGTAGCCATTCAGAAATCGTCCACATCATGTCCAAGTAGGGGACTTCGTTGGATACACTGTACAGGAATCCCTTGTACTGTATGAGGCTGACAAGCATGTCGATTTGCTGTCAGTGAGCATCTTACTTGGTTTCCCCATTATCAGAGTTTGATTACCCAAAATGGACTTAGAAACAGACCGCAAGCCGTTCCACCCCGAGGGAGTGCCATTCCTCTAAAAGGGAGTGCAAAAGTTGCAATTCGGCTGGCGATTCCTCCACCTTCATTCAAACCTGCTTTTCCGCTCCCCCTTCACCAAATTCGAGATTCCTCTTGCCTTCCAGTTGAGGACACCCGATTGATATGCAATGGGCTCTCGTAAGTGTCTCAACATTGGATGATTTTGCACAAAACGGATTGGCACTGGTACCCTTTTCAAATCGTCCATATGTCATGTTCTATATTATGCTAGCCCCTGTTTAGCCTTTGGGTTTTTTTTATATGCACCAGACTGTTAAATGCATAGGCTTTCTTGGCATCTCGCAATGGGGGTATGGTCTGGACGCTTCTCGGGAAGTGATCGGCACTGGTAGTCGATCCAGATTTGTCCAAATTGGCCTCAGGAAAGAGATTCCGTGGGGGCCCTCTGTTTAACTCTAGGGTCGGTTATGATGGTTTGCTCATTTCTCTCCCCCTCACAAATTTTCCTGGTCCTTCTTGCTTCCTACCAACTACACAACGCTCTATTAAGAAAATCGTCTCCATCCCCAAAATGGTTTCAAATTGTTACTCTTCACCAAATTCAATATCCTACTTGCCTTCCCACCAAGGACACCCGATTGCTATGCAGTTGGCTCTCGTATGGGTCTCAACATTGGACGCATTCGTGGGAAACTGATTGGCACTGGTAGCCTTTTCAATTCATCCATATGTCAAGTTCTATAGTAGGCGAGCCCCTATTTAGCCTTTGGGATTGTTTTATATGCACCCGACTATTAAATGTGTAGGCCCTCTTGGCATCTTGCAACGGTGGTATGGTTTGGATGCATCTCGGGAAGTGATCGGCACTGGTAGTCGATCCAGACTCGTCCAAATCGGCTTCAGCAAAGAGATTCTGTGGGGGCCCCATGTTTAACTCTCGGGTCGCTTAGGAGGGTGTGCTTCTTTTTCTCCACATCTAAAATTTTCCCCCTCCTTCTTGCGCCCTACCAACTACACAATGATCTACTAAAGCTGTCAGCTCCACCCCGAAAACCCATTTTAAATTGTTACTCTTCACCAAATTCAAGATCCCACTTTCCTTCCCACCAAGGACACCCGATTGCTATGCAGTGGGCTCTCGTAAGGGTCTCGACATTGGGCGCATTTGCATGAAACGGATCGGCACTGGTATCCTTTTCAATTCTTCCATATGTCGGGTTCTATAGTAGGCGAGCCCCTGTTTAGCCTTTGGGATTGTTTCATGTGCACCCGACTGTTAAATGTTAGGCTCTCTTGGCATCTCCCAATGGGGGTATGGTTTGGACGCATCTCAGGAAGTGATCAACACTAGTAGTCGATCTAGACTTGTCCAAATCGGCTTCAGCAAAGAGATTCTATGGAGGCCCCATGTTTAACTCTCGGGTCGCTTAGGAGGGTGCGCTTCTTTTTCTCCACATCACAAATTTTCCCCCTCCTTCTTGTGCCCTACCAACTACACAATGATGTACTAAAACCGTCGGCTCCACCCTGAAAACCCATTTTAAATTGTTACTCTTCACCAAATTCAAGATCCCACTTTCCTTCCCACCAGGGACACCCGATTGCTATGCAGTGGGCTCTCGTAAGGGTCTGGACATTGGGCGCATTTGCGTGAAACGGATCGGCACTAGTAGCCTTTTCAATTCATCCATATGTCGGGTTCTATAGTAGGCAACCCCCTGTTTAGCCTTTGGGATTGTTTCATGTGCACCCGACTGTTAAATGTTAGGCTCTCTTGGCGTCTCCCAACGGGGGTATGGTTTGGACGCATCTCGGGAAGTGATCGGCACTGGTAGTCAATCCAGACTAGTCCAAATCGCCTTCATGAAAGAGATTCCGTGGGTGCCCTCTGTTTAACTCCCGGGTCGTTTATGATGGTTTGCTCCATTCTGTCCCCTTTACAAATTTTTATGGTCCTTCTTGTGCCCTACCAACTACACAACGCTCTATTAAGACAATCGGCTCCATCCCCAAAAGGGTTTCAAATTGTTACTCTTCACAAAATTCAATCTCCCACTTGCCTTCCCACCAAGGACACCTGATTGCTATGGAGTGGGCTCTTGTAGGGGTCTCGACATTGGACGCATTTGTGGGAAACGGATTGGCACTAGTAGCCTTTTCAATTCATCCATATGTTGGGTTCTATAGTAGGCGAGCCCCTGCTTAGCCTTTGGGATTGTTTTATATGCACCCGACTATTAAATGTTAGGCTCTCTTGGCGTCTCGCAACGGGGGTATGGTTTGGACGCATCTCAGGAAGTGATCGGCATTGGTAGTCGATCCAGACTCGTCCAAATCGGCTTCAGGAAAGAGATTCCGTGGGTGCCCTCAGTTTAACTCTTGGGTCGCTTATGATGGTTTGCTCCATTTTGTCCCCTTTACAAATTTTCCTCGTCCTTCTTGCGCCCTACCAACTACACAACACTCTATTAAGACAATTGGCTCCATCCCCAAAATGGTTTCAAATTGTTACTCTTCACCAAATTCAATCTCCCATTTGCCTTCCCACCAAGGACACCCGATTGCTATGCAGTGGGCTCTCGTAGGGGTCTCGACATTGGACACATTTTCAGGAAACAGATTTCGTACTGGTAGCCTTTTCAATTCATCCATATGTCAGGTTCTATAGTAGGCGAGCCCCTATTTGGCCTTTGGGATATTTTTATATGCACCCGACTGTTAAATGTGTAGGCTCTCTTGGCATCTCGCAACGGGGGTATGGTTTGGACGCATCTTGGGAAGTGATCGGCAATGGTAGTCGATCCAGACTCATCCAAATTGGCTTCAGCAAAGAGATTCATTGGGAGCCCCATGTTTAACTCTCAGGTCGCTTAGGAGGGTGCAATCCTTTTTCTCCACATCGCAAATTTACCCACTCCTTCTTGCGCCCTACCAACTACACAACTCTACTAAAACAGTCGGCTCCACCACGAAAATCCATTTTAAATTGTTACTCTTCACAAAATTCAAGATCACACTTTCCTTCCCACCAAGGACACCTGATTGCTATGCAGTGGGCTCTCGTAAGGATCTCGACATTGGGCGCATTTGCATGAAACGGATCGGCACTGGTAGCCTTTTCAATTCGTCCATATGTCGAGTTCTATAGTAGGCGAGCCCCTGTTTAGCCTTTGGGAATTTTTATATGCACCCGACTATTAAATGTTAGGCTCTCTTGGCATCTCGCAATGGGGGTATGGTTTGGATGCATCTCGGGAAGTGATTGGCACTGGTAGTCAATCCAGACTCGTCCAAATCGGCTTCAGGAAAGAGATTCTGTAGGTGCCCTCTCTTTAACTCTTGGGTCGCTTATGATGGTTTGTTCCATTCTCTCGCCTTTACAAATTTTCCTGGTCCTTCTTGCGCCCTACCAACTACACAACCCTCTATTAAAACAATCGGCTCCATCCCCAAAATCATTTCAAATTGTTACTATTCATCAAATTAAATCTCCCACTTGCCTTCCCACCAAGGACACCCCGATTGCTATGTAATGGGCTCTCATAGGGGTGTTGACATTAGATGCATTTGTGGGAAACAGATTGGCACTGGTAGTCTTTTCAATTCGTCCATATGTCAGTTTCTATAGCAGGCGAGCCCCTGTTTAGTCTTTTGGATTGTTTTATATGCACCCGACTGTTAAAATGTGTAGGCCCTCTTGGCGTGTCCCAACGGGGGTATGGTTTGGACGCATCTCGAGAAGTGATTAGCATTGGTAGTCGATCTAGACTGGTCCAAATCATGGCTTTAGCAAAGAGATTCCTTGGGGGCCCAATGTTTAACTCTCGGGTCGCTTAGTAGGGTGCTCTCCTTTTTCTTCCCATCACAAATTTTTCCCCTCCTCCATGCGCCCCACCAACTACACAACGCTCTACTAAAATGCTCGCCTCCACCCCCACAATCATTTCAAATTGTTACTCTCCATGCTGGGCTCCAATTGGATTTTGTTGGGCCTCTTTTAGCTTTGGGGATGTCTCCGAATGGCGCACTCTGCCTACGATAGCCGATCGCAATGCTTGGTGGCTCTCTTGTAGTCTTGGAAGGGTTTGAAAAGTTTGAAAGTGGTGCTATGTTCTCTCTGCGATGAGTGGCATGATGATTGTTGGGGAAATTCGAGTCAGTCATAGCCTTGGCCTCAGGCCACTGAGACGGCTGCCCGGATTCCTACACACAAGTCATGTCCACCCAGTAATAGACTTGACAACATGTAATCAATCTTATTCTCGATTGTTCCTGGAGGCAATCTTCAGAGCTTTTGTATTAGACCTAACACCTGAATTCTCCTCTCTTGAGGACGATTGTGTGCACTTGTGCCAGTTCCTTGATGGTATTTGTAAAACAATAGTTTGGAATGAGCTCCTCCACTGTTCTCTCTAGGGTGCAGTCGGGGGGCCCTCGCCTTTGTATTCGGTTGGCATTCACCAAGCACGTCTATTGTAAAGTAGCGCGACATTTTTGATGTTTGGCGGTTATCTTCGAATGATGCGTTGGTCCGAAAGTGCACGTAGCCAGCATTTGTGCCATTGGTTTTTCATCTTTGGCACGTTGCATTGTTGCAATCGAACTCCGTCCCCGAGAATGTGGTAGTCTCTCTTCGAGGCAAGAGCCTGCTCACGTCGGTCGGGGTCATGGGAGGCTCAGAGACCCCATTTTGGGTACGTGTAAATGTCCCTTGCGAGGCTGCGCGGCGCCATGGTCTGGCCCGCGTAGGCGTTCTATGTCCGCTGAGCCACACTTTTCGTGGATGATTTGTGCCCAAGGCCCTACTCCGAGGGGGATTTACTTATGTTGGTCGAGGCAGGATTTTTCCGTGCAGTGTGCGCCACAAAAAGTGTGTAGGGGGCATATACCTGGGAAATGGATGTCCTTTAGTGGCCTTACTGTCATGTTCTAGCCTGCGCAAGTAGGTACCTGTTCCGCTCCAGAGGGCATCATCGTCAATGCGGCAGTCCCTCTTCTAAGGCAAAGCCTGTGCACGTCGGCAGGGAGCATCGACGGCTCGAAAGAACCTGTTTTGGTTCTGCGTCGTCATGCTTCTGCCCTTGCAAGCGTTCCATGTCTGTTGAGCTGTGTTTGTTGTGGGCGATTATTTGCCACGATCTTGCTAAGAGGGGAATTTTTCCAATGCTGGTCGAGGCAGGCTTGTCTGTGCGTGGTGTGCTAAAAAAAGTATGTAGGGGGCATATACCTAGGAAATGGATGTCCTTGAGTGGCCTTACTCGGTCGCGTGCACAGCGCATTCTCTCACGGCATGACTATCACGAGCACGAGTGGCTTTGAGTCTCTTGGTTTAAAAGGTTCCGTACGGGATATTCTTCCCAGGTTCCCATGAAGCAAAGCTCCTTGTCATCGTGTTCCGGCCCATGTAGGTTGGTACCTGTTGCCCTCGGGGGGCCTGCACTAGCTGCGGAGGATGGTTATTACCGAAGTCGTGCTCAGAACGGAATGGTTTATGTTTGGCTGAGACATGCTTGTCTGTGCAGGAGGCACCACCATATGTGCGTAGGGGGTATATACTAGGGAAATGGATGCCCCTGAGCGGCCTTATAATAGAGGTGGTCATGTGCACGGTGCTGTCCGTCCGGGCAGGCATGTTGCGAGCAGGGGCAGCTAGGGGTCTTTTGGGTAAAGGGCTCCGTACGGGATGTTCTTCCCAGGTGCTTGTGAACCGACACTCTTTGTCATCGCTCTCCAGCCTGCATGGATCTTTTTATACGTAGCTCAATGTTCTCTGTTGGCACTTGGCAATAGAAGTCTTGTCAAGGAGAAATTTTGTTTGCGGTGGCTGAGATCAGCTTGTTTTTGTGCGGGTGCATCACTCCAAGCGTGTACGGGGCATTTCCCTGGGAAATGGATGTCTCCGAGTGGCCTCATAATTGAGGTGGTCGCGTGCGCGATGCACTCTTCGTAGACCCACCTTTCACGAGTAGTTGCGTCTTCAAGAGTTTCAGGTAAAGGGCTCCCTATGGGATGTTCTTCTCAGGTGCCTATGAATCAAAGCTCGATGCCATCACTCTCTGGATTTTGCTTAGATGATTTTCTCGTGTGGGGGAAACCTGCCCCTCTCAGGCTGCGAGTGGATTTTTGTTCGATTGCGAGGATGAACCGATGCTTACCTTTTGGGTTTCCCATGTGGGCGGGTCTGTGCGCTGCATCTAGTAGGCCCGTGGCAGCCCGTCCGTGGTTGGAAGCTACCTGGTCGATCCTGCCAGTAGTCATATGCTTGTCTCAAAGATTAAGCCATGCATGTCTAAGTATGAACTATTTTAGACTGTGAAACTGTGGATGGCTCATTAAATCAGTTATAGTTTCTTTGATGGTACTTTGCTACTCGGATAACTGTAGTAATTCTAGAGCTAATACGTGCACCAAATCCTGACTCTTAGAAGGGATGCATTTATTAGATAAAAGGTCGGCATGGGCTCGCCCGCTACTTCGGTGATTCATGATAACTCGACGGATCACACGGCCTTTGTGCCGGTGATGCTTCATTCAAATTTCTGCCCTATCAACTTTTGATGGTAGGATAGAGGCCTACCATGGTGGTGACGGGTGACGAAGAATTAGGGTTTGATTCCAGAGAGGGAGCCTGAGAAATAGCTACCACATCCAAGGAAGGCAGCAGGCGTGCAAATTACCCAATCCTGACACGGGGAGGTAGTGAAAATAAATAACAATACTGGGCTCATCAAGTCTGGTAATTGGAATGGGTACAATCTAAATCCCTTAACAAGGATCCATTGGAGCGCAAGTCTGGTGCCAGTAGCCACGGTAATTCTAGCTCCAATAGCGTATATTTAAGTTGTTGCAGTTAAAAAGCTTGTAGTTGGACCTTGGGTCGTCACGGTCAGTCCGCCTACTCGGTGTGCACTGACCCTCACGTCCCTTTTTCCGGTGGCACGTTCTTGGCATTAACTGGCTGGGTCGCGGTTTCGGTGTTGTTACTTTGAAAAAATTAGAGTGCTCGAAGCAAGCCTACGCTCTGAATACATTAGCATTGAATAACGTGATAGGAGCCTGGTCCTGTTTCGTTGGCCTTTGGGACCGGAGTAATGATTAATAGGGACTATCAGGGGCATTCGTATTTCATTGTCAGAGGTGAAATTCTTGGATTTATGGAAGACGAACCACTGCGAAAGCATTTTCCAAGAATGTTTTCATTAATCAAGAACGAAAGTTGGGGGCTCGAAGACGATCAGATACCATCCTAGTCTCAACCATAAACGATGCCGACCAGGGATCGGTGGATGTTGCTCTAAGGACTCCGCCAGCACCTTCTGGGGAAATCAGAGTGTTTGGGTTCCAGGGGGAGTATGGTCGCAAGGTTGAAACTTAAAGGAATTGAAGGAAGGGCACCACCAGGAGTGGAGCCTGCGGCTTAATTTGACTCAACACAGGGAAACTTACCAGGTCTAGACATAGTAAGGATTGACAGATTGAGAGCTCTTTCTTGATTCTATGGGTGGTGGTGCATGGCCATTCTTAGTTGGTGGAGCGATTTTTCTGGTTAATTTCGTTAACGAACAAGACCTCAACCTGCTAACTAGCTACGTGGAGGTTCCCCTTTGTGGCCAACTTCTTAGAGGGACTATGGCCTCCTAGGCCATGGAAGTTTGAGGCAATAACAGGTTTGTGATGCCCTTAGATGTTCTGGGCTGCACGCGCGCTGGGGATAGACCATTGCAATTATTGATCTTGTTAAATTGGATCATGATGGGGATAGACCATTGCAATTATTGATCTTCAACGAGGAATTCCTAGTAAGCGTGAGTCATTAGCTCACGTTGACTACGTCCCTACCCTTTGTACACACCGCCCATCGCTCCTACTGATTGAATGATCCAGTGAAGTGTTCGGATCGCACCGACGATGACGGTTCCTATCGGCGATGTCGCGAGAAGTTCATTGAACCTTATCATTCAGAGGAAGGAGAAGTCGTAACAAGGTTACCGTAGGTGAACCTGCGGTAGGATCATTGTCGGATGGGGCCCTTGAATCATGTAGGGGAGGAGGTGAGTCTGGCACGTCGAGCTCGTTCCTTTCCCAGCCCTCGCTCTCGACGGCGTGTGGACAGGAAAACTTCGTTCGCGCGTTCTGTGTTGTCGGTTCAAGGAGATCGAAGGCCGCGGTCGGGTGCGTGTGCCTCCATGTGGAGAGCCCCAGGGTCCAATTTCGTTTGTAACGGGTGCATCTTGGTGATGTGCATCGCCGGGGGGTCCTGCCCCATTGCAATCGGAAGAGGCTCGAGTCTTTCCCATGCCGAAGCTGCATGCCTCGACTGCATGTGCGGTGCTGTGCCAGGGATCCGTCGCCTCGACGACAGAAAGTTGAGACTGCCGCAACCCCCCCATTGCGTTGCCTAGGGGACAGTATGTCGGTTGGTTAGTACTATGCTGCGGACGAGTGCACTCACGAGATTTGTGGGGCAGGACCCCTCGTTTAGCCGCACGGTCCTCTCTAGGCGGCGTCCACTTAAGTGATGCGATGGGGAGGGGACACGTCATTCCCCAACGGCCCCTTCGAGGGAGGCATCACCTCTCAACCTCGAGGGCATTGGCGGATCGACTGTGTCAACACCCTACACATCGGTGTGACCCGCACCTAGAAATCCAAAGATTGGAGCACGGCTCAAATGCCTTGAGCATTTTGGTCGCCAGAAAATACAAAAATTAAAACATGACTCTCGACAACAGATATCTCAGCTCTCGCAACGATGAAGAATGTAGTGAAATGCGATACTTAGTGTGAATTGCAGAATCCTACGAATCATCGAGTCTTTGAAGGCAAGTTGCGCCCGAGGCTCAGGCCGAGGGCATGTCTGCTTGGGCGTCGCACTTCAAAATTGCCCTCTCAAACGGAGGAGGAGCGGAGATGGTCCTCCGTGCCCACCAGAGGTGCGGTCGGCTGAAATGAGCACGAGGTCCGTCTCCTTGTCGCGATGAGCGGTGGCCTATGCGGGTCAGCGTTGGTTTGCGCGGGGTGGACGAGGCCGAGTGTTGGAACTTTAGTTGGGATGCGGTGGCCTGCCATTGTGCGGGCATGCCGGGTCCCTGTCGTGTCCCCAGGTCAGGTGTGAATACCCGCTGAGTTTAAGCATATCACTAAGCGGAGGAAAAGAAACTTACCAGGATTCCCCTATTAACGGCGAGTGAACTGGGAAGAGCCCAGCATGAAAATCAGCGGCCTCGCCTGCCGAATTGTAGTCTGTAGAAGCATCCTCAGTGACAGACCGGGCCCAAGTCCCCTGGAAGGGGGTGCCGAAGAGGGTGAGAGCCCCGTCGGGCCCGGACATTGCCGCACCACGAGGCGCTGTCAGCGAGTCAGGTTGTTTGGGAATACAGCCCTAATTGGGTGGTAAATTCGGTCCAAGTCTAAATACGGGCGAGAGACCGATAGCGAACAAGTATCGTGAGGGAAAGATGAAAAGGACTTTGAAAAGAGAGTTAAAGAGTGCTTGAAATTGCCAGGAGGGAAGCAGAAGGAGGCTGGTGATGCGCCCCGGTCAGATGCGGAATGACGTGAGCTGGTCCGCCACTCGGCTTGGGGGGCATGCCAGCATGGGCCATCACGACAGCACAAGCGTGACCTTTTAGGCCGCACTGTACCTCCATCGTGGCGGTCCAGGAGTGAAGCGCGTGCCTATGGCTCGCCCTTGGGCACCTGCGTGCTTGTGGTGCTGGCCAGTGGGCTTTCCATCCGACCTGTCTTGAAACACGGACCAAGGAATCTAACATGTGTGTGAGTCGGCGGGTTGGGAAACCCGCGAGGCGCAGGGAAGCTGACTGGCAAGATCCCCTCTTGGGGGGTGCACCGCCAACTGACCCTGATCTTCTGTGAAGGGTTTGAGTGCAAGCACACCTGTTGGGACCCGAAAGATGGTGAACTATGCCTAAGTAGGGCAAAGCTAGAGGAAACTCTGTTGGAGGCCCACAACGATAGTGACATGCAAATCGTTCGTCTGAATTGGGTATAGGGGCAAAAGACTAATCGAACCGTCTAGTAGCTGGTTTCCTCTAAAGTTTCCCTCAGGATAACTGGAGCTCATGTGTGAGTTTTATCGAGTAAAGCAAATGATTAGAGGCATCGGGGGCGTAACGCCCTCGACCTATTCTCAAACTTTAAATAGGTAAGGCGGCGCGGCTGCTCCGTTGAGCTGCGCCACGGAATCACGAGCTCCAAGTGGGCCATTTTTGGTAAGTAGAACTGGCGGA
>VDFB02047230.1:323620226-323632726 GCA_007258455.2 Sequoia sempervirens | reverse complement strand
CAAGTCCAGTCTGAAGTGGGGTTCTCGATGCCTTGGTGGGGTTGGGACTTGGAAAATTAACTAACACTTTTGCATTTCCGTCCCCCAAGTCCGGTCCGAAGTGGGGTTCTCGATGCCTTGGTGGGGTTGGGACTTGGAAAATTAACTAACACTTTTGCATTTTCGTCCCCCAAGTCTGGTCCAAAGTGGGGTTCTCGATGCCTTGGTGGGGTTGGGACTTGGAAAATTAACTAACACTTTTATAAGGAAACTTTCCATTTTCAAAAAAAAATTCCACTTTTGGAAAGTCCAAGAATTTGGCTCCAAAACTGCACTGGGCTGCATTATTCTAACAAGTGCTTATGGGTGGTTGGGTTTCTAGAATGCTTTGCCTTGGTTGCGTTTCCATCCCCCAAGTCCGGTCCGAAGTGGGGTTGGGGTTTCCCTTCACCAAGTCCAAAGCGGGGTTGGGATTTCCCTTCACCAAGTCCGAAGTGGGGTTCCCGATGCCTTGGTGGGGTTGGGGTTTCCTTTCACCATGTCCAAAGTGGGGTGGGGGTTTCCCGGTACCTACGTGGGGTTGGGGTCTCCCTTCCCTGAGTTTAGTCCAAAGTGCCTAGGTGGGGTTTGGGGTTTTTCCCTTTCACCAAGTCCGAAGTGGGGTTCAGGTTTCCTTTCACCGTGTCCAAAGTGGGGTGGGGGTTTCCTGGTACCTGCATGGGGTTGGGGTCTCCCTTCCCCAAGTTCAGTCCAAAGCGCCTAAGTGGGGTTTGGGGTTTGGGGTTTTCCTTTCCCCAAGTTTGGTCCAAATCGAGGTCCCATGTAACGGGAGCACCGAGGGCAACTTGGTGACTTGGGAGACTTGGGCATGACTCGAACCTTGGCCTCGGAGTTCCAGTTCCAGTGTCCAAGGGGAGCACCAGGGCCGACTTGGACATGCACTGGATCTTGGCTTGAGAGTTCCAGTTCCATTGTCCAAGGGAAGCACTAAGGGCGACTAGGACATGCACCGGATCTTGGCTTCAGAGTATCAGTTCCAGGGGCGACCTACGCGACTTGGAGGACTTGGACATGCACTGGATCTTGGCTTCGGAGTTTGAGTTCCAGCATCCAAGGGGAGCACCGGGGCAACTTGGCGACTTGAACGACCTGGACATGCAATGGATCTTGGCTTTCGAGTTCCAGTTTCGGTGTCCAAGGGGAGCACCAGGGTCAACCTGGACATGCATTGGATCTTGGCTTTGGAGTTCCAGTTCTAGTGTCCAAAGGGAGCACCAGGGGCGACTTGGGCGACTTGGACATGCACCGGATCTTGGCTTCAGAGTTCCAGTTCTGGTGTCCAAGGGGAGCACCATGCGTGACTTGGATAACTTGGACATGCACTGGATCTTAGCTTTTGGGGCTTTGAAAAATGGGTCCCAGAGATCAGCTCCGAAAATGGGTCCCAAAAATTGGCTCTGAAAACTGGGCTCCAAAATTTGGCCCCAATAATGGGTCCTAAAAATTGGCTCCGAGAATCGATCCCAAACATCAGCTCCAAAAATGGGTCCCGAATCTCGGCTCTGAAAATTGAGCCCCAAGAGTCTTCAAAAATTGGCTCTAAAAATGGGTCCTAGAGATTGGCTCCGAAAGTGGGCCCAAAAAAATGGGCCCCGAGAATCGGGATCCAAAAGTGGGCCCCGAAACTCGCCTCCGAAAATCAAGCCCCAAAAAGTGGGAATAGATTGAGCCCAGAAAAATAGGGCTCCAAAAGTTTGGATACAAAACTCGTAAATCGGGGGGGCTTGATCATTTTTGGGCGTCGTCCTACCGATTTCTGGGAATTAGACAAATAGCTTATATAGGGGGGCGGCGTCAGTCGAGAGGCCGCCCACGGAGTCCCATTCCGATAGTCTCGTCCCCACCCCAAAACTTGAAAGTGGGCTCCAAAAAATGCATTCCAAAAATTTGTCCCAAAAATGGGTCACTCGACCAAACACTAAAAAAAGGGTGCAACACCGAGACTTCCCAGGAGGTCACCCATCCCAGTACTATTCCAGCCCAAGCACGCTTAACTGCGGAGTTATGATGGGATCCGGTGCACTAACACTCGTATGATCGCACCCATCAAGGACTTGTCACCACACTGTCTTGGGGCACACACTAACAATGCAGTCACCTTTCGTGCGATCTCATCCTGTCCCGGGTTTGGGGATTCCCTTCCCCAGGACCGATCTGATGTGGGGTATACGGGGGTGCATGTTTCTAGAAGGGGGCTTTCCAGAGGTTGACCAGTTCCAAAGTGGACAGGGCGTTCTAGTGCAGCATCGGAGCCCCATCCCAGTAGTCTTGTACCGAAGGTCCCTGAGTCGAGTCCCATTGGCAGGCCCTAGGCTCGTGACCGGGCCGCCTTTAGAAAATAGGGTTCCAAAAATTAGCTCGACAAAATGCATTCCAAAAATGGGTCATCCGATAAAACACTAGAAAAGGGTGCAACACCGGGACTTCTCGGGAGGTCACCCATCCCAGTACCACTCCAGCCCAAGCGGGCTTAACTCGCACGGGTGCGAGTGTTGCAGGGGCTCACAGGGGTACGGAAGAGTGGGATTGAATCTGGTCCAAAAATGGGTCCTAAAAATTGGACCCGAACTGGGTGCGAGTGTTGCGGGAACTCACAGCGTTGCGAAAATGGGTGTGAGCATGTCAGGAACTCACAGGGGTGCAAAAAAGTGGGATTGAATCAGGTCCCAAAACCGTGTGCTGGTGTTGCAGGAAATCATAGCGGTGCAGTGTAGGAACTCGCAGGGGTGCAGAAAAGTGGGATTGAATCGGGTCCCAAAAGTCGGCTCTAAAAATCGGGGTCCAAAAGTCTACTTGGAAAATGGGTCCGAAAAATTGGTGCTGAAAATGGGTCTGCAAAGATCGGCTCCGAAAATGGGTCCCAAAAATTGGCTCCAAAAATCAGTCCCAAAAGTCAGCTTAGAAAGCGGGTCCCGAAAAATGGCTCTGAAAATGGATCCCAAAATCGGGCTCAAGAAATGGGTCACGAAGTTGGGCCTTAAAAATCAGGTACCAAAATCGGGCTCAAAAAATGGGTCCCAAAATTAGGCCTTAAAAATTGGGTCCGAAAATGGGTCCCAAAATCGGGCTCAAAAATGGGTCCCAAAATTGGGACTTACAAATCGGGTTAAAATGGATCCCAAAATGGGTCCCAAATTGGGCCTTAAAAATGGTCCAAAAATGGATCCCAAAATTGGGCCTTAGAAATCGGTCCGAAAATGGATCCCAAAATCGGGCTCAAAATGGGGTCGAAATTGGGCCTTTAAAATTGGGTCCGAAAATGGGTCCAAAAATCGGGCTCAAAACATGGGTCCCAAAATTGGGCCTTACAAACCGGGTCGAAAATGGGTCCCAAAATCGGGCTCAAAATGGGTCCCAAAATTGGGCCTTAAAATTGTCAAAATGGATCCCAAAATCGGGGCTCAAAAATGGGTCCCGAAATTGGGCCTTACAAATTGGGTCCGAAAATGGGTCCCAAAATCCAAAAATGGGTCCCGAAGTTGGGCCTTAAAAATAGGATCCGAAAATGGGTCCCAAAATCGGGCTCAAAAAATGGGTCCTGAAATTTGGCCTTACAAGTCGGGGTTCTGACCATTTTAAGCGACGTCCTTCCGATGCCTGGGAATTAGAGAAATAGCTTATGTAAGGGAGCGCAGTGCGCTAAGGGGCTAGGCCAGCGCTCCAAAGGGTCTACGGTCAAGGTTTCATGGTTCAAGGTTCAAGGACCGAGGTTAAGGTTTCGGGTTCAAGGTCAAGGGTCTAGGCTTTAAGGTTTAGGGCTTTAGGTTGAGGATCAAGGGTTCAGGGTTCAGGGTTCAGGGTCCATGTTCGCGGTTCAAGATCAAGGGTTCAAAGTCAAAGTTTAGGGTTCAAGGTCCAGGGTCTAGGGTTCACGGTCGAGGGTCAAGGGTTTAGTGTTTATGGTTAGGGTTTAGGGTTCAAGGTCGAGGTTCAAGGGTTCGGGGTCCATGGTTCAGGGTCCATATTTAGGGTTTAGGGTCTAGGGCAAAGGGGTCATGGTTCGGGTTTAGGGTCTAAGGTCTAAGGTTTAGGGTTCACGGTTCAGGGTGGTGGGTTCCATGTTCAGGGTTTCAGATCACGCTTTAGACTCCAGAGTTCGGGGTTCAGGGTTCAATGTTCAAGGTCCAAGTTCAGGGTTCAAGGTCTAAGCTCAAGATCCAGGATCTAGGGTCAAGTGTCTAGGGTCGAGGGTGTGGGTTCTAGGATACGTGGCTAGGTTTCCATGTTCAGGGTTCAAGGTTCAGGTTTGGGTTCAGGGTTTAGGTTTAAAGTTCAGGGATCGGGGTTCAGGGTTCAAGGTTCAAGGTCAAAGCTCAAGGTTCAGGGTCAAGGGTTCAAAGTCCAAAAGTGGGTTCCAAAACAGGGTCCAACAATTCGTCTCCATAAATTGGGCTCCAAAAGTGGGCAATGAAAATCGGGTCCGAAAATGGGTGCCAAAATCAGGCTCAAAAGATGGGTCCCAAAATTGGGACTTAAAAATGGAGTCCCAAAATCGGGCTCAAAAAATGGGACCCAAAATCGGGCCTTAAAAATTGGGTCCGAAAATGGTCCCAAAATCGGGCTCAAAAAATGGGTCCCAAAATTGGGCTTTAAAAATCGGGTCAATGGGTCCCAAAATGGGGCTAAAGAAATCGTCCCAAAAGCCTTAAAAATCAAGTCCCAAAATCGGGCTCAAAAAATGGGTCCCAAAATTGGGCCTTACAAATCGGGTCCCAAAATGGGTCCCAAAATTGGGCTCAAGAAATCGGGTCTGAAAATGGATCCCAAAATCGGGCTCGAAAAATGGGGTCCCGAAATTGGGCCTTTAAAATTGGGTGCGAAAATGGATCCGAAAAATCGGGCTCAAAACATGGGTCCCAAAATTGGGCCTTAAAAATCGGGTCCAAAAATAGGGCTCAAAAAATAGCTCCCAAATTTGGGCATTAAAAATCGGGTCTTAAAATGTGTCCCAAAGTCGGGCGCAAAAAATAGATCCCGAAATTGGGCCTTACAAATCAGGTCCGAAAATGGATCCCAAAATCGGGCTCAAGAAATGGGTCCCGAAGATGGGCCTTAAAAATCGGGTCCCAAAATTAGGCTCAAAAAATGGGTCCCATAATTAGGCCTTAAAAACCGGGTCCGAAAATGGGTCCCAAAATCGGGCTCAAAAGGGTCCCAAAATTGGGACTTACAAATCGGGTCCGAAAATGGATCCCCAAATCTGGCTCAAAAAATGGGTCCCAAAATTGGGCCTTAAAAATCGGGTCCAAAAATGGATTCCAAAATTGGGCCTTAGAAATCGGGTCCGAAAATGGATCCCAAAACCGGGCTCGAAAAATTGGGTCCCGAAATTGGGACTTTAAAATCGGGTCCGACAATGGGTCCAAAAATTGGGCTCAAAACATGGGTCCCAAAATAAGGCCTTACAAACCGGGTCTGAAAATGGGTCCCGAAATCGGGCTCAAAAAATGGGACCCAAAATTGGGGCTCAAAAATTGGGTCCGAAAATGGATCCGAAAATCGGGCTCAAAAAATGGGTCCCGAAATTGGGCCTTACAAATTGGGTGCGAAAATGGGTCCCAAAATCGGGCTCCAAAAATGGGTCCCGAAGTTGGGCCTTCAAAATCGGATCCGAAAATGGGTCCCAAAATCGGGCTCCAAAAAATGGGTCCCGAAATTGGGCCTTACAAGTCGGGGCTTCTAACCATTTTAAGCGACGTCCTTCCGATGCCTGGGAATTAGAGAAATAGCTTATGTAAGGGAGCGCAGTGCGCTAAGGGGCTAGGGCAGCGCTCCAAAGGGTCTACGGTCAAGGTTTCATGGTTCAGGGTTCAAGGACCGAGGTTAAGGTTTCGGGTTCAAGGTCAAGGGTCTAGGCTTTAAGGTTTAGGGCTTTAGGTCGAGGATCAACGGTTCAGGGTTCAGGGTCCATGTTCGCGGTTCAAGATCAAGGGTTCAAAGTCAAAGTTTAGGGTTCAAGGTCCAGGGTCCAGGGTTCATAGTCAAGGGTCAAGGGTTTAGTGTTTGTGGTTAGGGTTTAGGGTTCAAGGTCGAGGGTCAAGGGTTTGGGATACATGGTTTAGGGTCCATATTTAGGGTTTAGGGTCTAGGGCGAAGGGGTCATGGTTCGGGTTTCAAGGTTCAATTTTTAGGGTTTGGGTTTAGGGTCTAAGGTCTAAGGTTTAGGGTACACGGTTCAGGGTGGTGGGTTCCATGTTCAGGGTTTCCGATCACACTTTAGACTCCAGAGTTCGGGGTTCAGGGTTCAATGTTCAAGGTCCAAGTTCAGGGTTCAAGGTCTAAGCTCAAGATCTAGGATCTAGGGTCAAGTGTCTAGGGTCGAGGGTGTGGGTTCTAGGGTTCGTGGCTAGGTTTCCATGTTCAGGGTTCAGGGTTCAGGTTTAGGGTTCAGGGTTTAGGTTTAGGGTTCAGGGATCGGGGTTCAGGGTTGAAGGTTCAAGGTCAAAGCTCAAGGTTCAGGGTGAAGGGTTCAAAGTCCAAAAGTGGGTTCCAAAACAGGGTCCAAGAATTTGGCTCCAAAAATTGAGCACCAAAAAATGGGACTCCAAATCAGGCTCAAAAAATGGGTCCAAAAATTGGGCCTTAAAAAATCGAAAATGGGTCCCAAAAATCCGAAAATGGGTCCCAAAATCGGGCTCAAAATGGGTCCCAAAATTGGGCCTTTGAAAAATGGGTCCCAAAATCGGGCTCAAGAAATCTCCGAAAATGGATCCCAAAATCGGGCTCAAAAAATGGGGTACCGAAATTGGGCCTTTAAAATCGAGTCCGAAAATGGATACCAAAATCAGGCTCAAAACATGGGTCCCAAAATTGGGAGCTCAAAAAATGGGTCCCAAAAATTGGGCCTTAAAATTGGGTTCTAAAATGGATCCCACAATCAGACTTAAAAATGGTCGAAATTAGGCCTTACAAATGGGTCCCAAAATGGAGTCCCAAAATCGGGCTCCAAAAATGGGTCCCGAAGTTGGGCCTTAAAAATCGGATCCGAAAATGGGTCCCAAAATCGGGCACAAAAAATGGGTCCCAAAATTGGGCCTTACAAGTCGGGGCTTCTGACCATTTTAAGCGACGTCCTTCTGATGCTTGGGAATTAGAGAAATAGCTTATGTAAGGGAGCGCAGTGCGCTAAGGGGCTAGGGCAGCGCTCCAAAAGGTCTACGGTCAAGGTTTCATGGTTCAGGGTTCAAGGATTGAGGTTAAGGTTTTGGGTTCAAGGTCAAGGGTCCAGGCTTTTAGGTTTAGGGCTTTAGGTCGAGGATCAAGGGTTCAGGGTTCAGGGTCCATGTTCGCGGTTCAAGATCAAGGATTCAAAGTCAAAGTTTATGGTTCAAGGTCCAGGGTCCAGGGTTCATGGTCGAGGGTCAAGGGTTTAGTGTTTTTGGTTAGGGTTTAGGGTTCAAGGTCGAGGGTCAAGGGTTCGGTGTCCATGGTTCAGGGTCCATATTTAGGGTTTAGGGTCTAGGGCGAAGGGGTCATGGTTCGGGTTTCAAGGTTCAGGGTTCAGGGTTTGGGTTTAGGGTCTAAGGTCTAAGGTTTAGAATTCACGGTTCAGGGTGGTGGGTTCCATGTTCAAGGTTTCCAATCACGCTTTAGACTCCAGAGTTCGGGGTTCATGGTTCAATGTTCAATGTCCAAGTTCAGGGTTCAAGGTCTAAGCTCAAGATCTGGGATCTAGGGTCAAGTGTCTAGTGTCGAGGGTGTGGGTTCTAGGGTTCGTGGCTAGGTTTCCATGTTCAAGGTTCAGGTTCAGGTTTAGGGTTTAGGGTTTAGCTTTAGGGTTCAGGGATCGGGGTTTAGGGTTGAAGGTTCAAGGTCAAAGCTCAAGGTTCAAGGTCAAGGGTTCAAAGTCCAAAAGTGGGTTCCAAAACAGGGTCCAAGAATTTGGCTCAAAAAATTGGTCCCCAAAAGTGGGCTCTGATAATCGGGTCTGAAAATGGGTCCCAAAATCGGGCTCAAAAGATGGGTCCCAAAATTGGGACCTAAAAATCAAGTTGAAAAAATGGGACCCAAAATTGGACCTTAAAAATTGGGTCCGAAAATAGGTCCCAAAATTGGGCTCAAAAAATGGGTCCCAAAATTGGGCCTTACAAATCGGGTCCGTAAATGGGTACCAAAATCGGGCTCAAGAAATCGGGTCCGAAAATGGATCCCAAAATCGGGCTTTAAAAATAGGGTCCCGAAATTGGGCCTTTAAAATCGGGTCCGAAAATAGGGCTCAAAAAACAGCTCCCAAATTTGGGCCTTAAAAATTGGGTCTGAAAATGGGTCCCAAAATCGGGCGCAAAAAACGGGTCCTGAAATTGGGCCTTACAAATCGGGTCCAAAAATGGATCCCAAAATCGAGCTCAAGAAATGGGTCCCAAAGTTGGGCCTTAAAAATTAGGTCCCAAAATCGAGCTCAAAAAATGGGTCCCAAAATTAGGCCTTAAAAACCGGGTCTGAAAATGGGTCCAAAAATCGGGCTCAAAAAATGGGTCCCAAAATTGGGACTTACAAATCGGGTCCGAAAATGGATTCTAAAATCGGGATCAAAAAATGGGTCCCAAAATTGGGCCTTAAAATCTGGTCCAAAAATGGATCCCAAAATTGGGAAAATGGATCCCCAAAATGGGAGCTGAAAGATGGGATTCCGGGAAATTGGGACTTTAGTCGGGTCAGAAAATGGGTCCAAAAGTAGGGCTGAAAAAGATGGGTCCCAAAATTGGGCCTTACAAACCGGTTCCAAAAATGGGTCCCAAAATCGGGCTCAAAAAATGGGTCCCAAAATTGGGCCTTAAAATTCGGGTCTGAAAATGGATCCCAAAATCGGGCTCAAAAAATGGGTCCCGAAATTGAGCCTTACAAATCGGGTCTGAAAATGGGTCCCAAAATCAGGGTCCAAAAATGGGTCCCGAAGTTGGGCCTTAAAAATCAGATCTGAAAATGGGTCCCAAAATCGGGCTCAAAAAATGGGTCCCGAAATTGGGCCTTACAAGTCGGGGCTTCTGACCATTTTAAGCGACATCCTTCCGATGCCTGGGAATTAGAGAAATATCTTATGTAAGGGAGCGCAGTGCACTAAGGGGCTCGGGCAGTGCTCCAAAGGGTCTACGGTCAAGGTTTCATGGTTCAGGGTTCAAGGACTGAGGTTAAGGTTTCGGGTTCAAGGTCAAGGGTCTAGGCTTTAAGGTTTAGGGCTTTAGGTCGAGGATCAAGGGTTTAGGGTTCAGGGTCCATGTTTGCAGTTCAAAATCAAGTGTTCAAAGTCAAAGTTAAGGGTTCAAGGTTCAGGGTCAAGGGTTTAGTGTTTGTGGTTAGGGTTTAGGGATAAAGGTCGAGGGTCAAGGGTTCGGGGTCCATGGTTCAGGGTCCATATTTAGGGTTTAGGGTCTAGGGCGAAGGGGTCATGGTTCGGGTTTCAAGGTTCAGGGTTCAGGGTTTGGGTTTAGGGTCTAAGGTCTAAGGTTTAGGGTTCACGGTTCAGGATGGTGGGTTCCATGTTCAGGGTTTCGGGTTTCGGATCACGCTTTAGACTCCAGAGTTCGGGGTTCAGTGTTCAATGTTCAAGGTCCAAGTTCAGGATTCAAGGTCTAAGCTCAAGATCTGGGATCTAGGGTCAAGTTTCTAGGGTCGAGGGTGCGGGTTCTAGGGTTCGTGGATAGGTTTCCATGTTCAGGGTTCAGGGTTCAGTTTTAGGGTTTAGGGTTTAGGTTTAGTGTTTAGGGATCGGGGTTCAGGGTTGAAGGTTCAAGGTCAAAGCTCAAGGTTCAGGGTCAAGGGTTCAAAGTCCAAAAGTGGGTTCCAAAATAGGGTCCAAGAATTTGGCTGAAAAAATCAGGCTCCAAAAGTGGGCTCTAAAAATCGGGTCCAAAAATGGGTCCCAAAATCTAGCTCAAAAGATGGGTCCCAAAATTGGGACTTAAAAATTGGGTCCCAAAATCGGGCTCAAAAAATGGGACCCAAATCCGGACTATACAAAATGGTCTGAAAATGGGTCCCAAAATCGGGCTCAAAAAATGGGTCCGAAAATTAGGCATTAAAAATCGGGTCCGAAAATGGGTCCCAAAATCGGGCTCAAGAAATAGGTCCCAAAACTGGGCCTTAAAAATCGACTCCCAAAATTAGGCTCAAAAAATGGGTCCCAAAATTGGGCCTTACAAATGAGTTAGAAAATGGAGTGGCTCGGGTCCCGAAAATGGATCTAAAATCGAGACTCGAAAAATGGGGGTCCGAAGTGGGCACTAAAATCAGAATCTGAAAATGGATCCCAAATTGGGCTCAAACATGGGTCCCCAAAATTGGGCCTTAAAATAGGGTCCAGAAAAATAGGGCTTAAAAAATGGCTCCCAAATTTGGGCCTTAAAAATCGGGTATGAAAATGGGTCCCAAAATCGGGTGCATAAAAAGGGCCCCGAAATTGGGCCTTACAAATCGGGTCCGAAAATGGATCCCAAAATCGGGCTCAAGAAATGGGTCCCGAAGTTGGGCCTTAAAAAGTGGGTCCCAAAATGGGGCTCAAAAATGGGTTAAAATTAGGCCTTAAAAATGGTCGAAAATGGAGTCCCAAAATGGGGCTCAAAAAATGGGTTGGGACTTAAAATCCGGGGTCGAAAATGGATCAAAATGGACTCAAAATGGGTCCCAAATTGGACACCATCACAGTCCAAAAATGGATCCCAAAATTGGGCCTTAGAAATTGGGTCCAAAAATGGATCCCAAAATCGGGCTCGAAAAATGGGGTCCCGAAATTGGGCCTTTAAAATCGTGTCCAAAAATCAGGCTCAAAACATGGGTCCCAAAATTGGGCCTTACAAACCGGGTCCGAAAATTGGGCCTTACAAATCGGGTCCAAAAATGGGTCCCAAAATCGGGCTCCAAAAATGGGTCTCGAAGTTGGGCCTTAAAAATCGGATCCGAAAATGAGTCCCAAAATCGGGCTCAAAAAATGGGTCCCAAAATTGGTCCTTACAAGTCGGGGCTTCTGACCATTTTAAGCAACATCCTTCCGATGCCTAGGAATTAGAGAAATAGCTTATGTAAGGGAGCGCAGTGCGCTAAGGGGCTAGGGCAGCGCTCCAAAGGGTCTACGGTCAAGGTTTCATGGTTCAGGGTTCAAGGACTGAGGTTAAGGTTTCGGGTTCAAGGTCAAGGGTCTAGGCTTTAAGGTATTAGGGCTTTAGGTCGAGGATCAAGGGTTCAGGGTTCAGGGTCCATGTTTGCGGTTCAAGATCAAGGGATAAAAGTCAAAGTTTAGGGTTCAAGGTCCAGGGTCCTGGTTTCACGGTCGAGGGTCAAGGGTTTAGTGTTTGTGGTTAGGGTTTAGGGTTCAAGGTCGAGGGTCAAGCGTTTGGGGTCCATGGTTCAGGGTCCATACTTAGGGTTTAGGGTCTAGGGTGAAGGCATCATGGTTCGGGTTTCAAGGTTCACGGTTCAGGGTTTGGGTTTAGGGTCTAAGGTCTAAGGTTTAGGGTTCACGGTTCAGGGTGGTGGGTTCCATGTTCAGGGTTTCGGATCACGCTTTAGACTTGAGAGTTTGGGATTCAGGATTCAATGTTCAAGGTCCAAGTTCAGGGTTCAAGGTCTAAGCTCAAGTTCCAGGATCTAGGGTCAAGTGTCTAGGGTCGAGGGTGTGGGTTCTAGGGTTCGTGGCTAGGTTTCCATGTTTAGGGTTTAGGGTTCAGGTTTAGGGTCAGGGTTTAGGTTTAGGTTTCAGGGATCGAGGTTCAGGGTTGAAGTTTCAAGGTCAAACGTCAAGGTTCAGGGTCAAGGGTTGAAAGTCCAAAAGTGTGTTCCAAAACAGGGTCCAAGAATTTGGGTCCAAAAATCAGGATCCAAAAAGTAGGCTCTGAAAATCGGGTCCGAAAATGGGTCCCAAAATTGGGCTCAAAAGATGGGTGGCAAAATTGGGACTTAAAAATTGGGCTCAAAAAATGGGACCCAAAATCAGGCCTTAAAAATCAAGTCCGTGGGTCCCCAAAAATGCGGGCTCAAAAATGGAGTCCCCAAGTGGGCCTACCAAAATCGGGTCCAAAAATGGGTCCCAAAATGCAGACTCCAAGAAATGGGTCCCAAAACTGGGCCTTAAAAATTGGGTCCCACAATTGGGCTCAAAAAATGGGTCCCAAAATTGGCCTTACAAATCGGGTCCGAAAATGGGTCCCAAAATCGGGCTCAAGAAATCGGACCCGAAAATGGATCCCAAAATTGGGCTCAAAAAATAGGGTCCCGAAATTGGGCCTTTAAAATAGGGTGCGAAAATGGATGCCAAAATCAGGCTCAAAACATGGGTCCCAAAAATGGGCCTTAAAAATTGGGTCTGAAAATAGGCCTAAAAAAATGGCTCCCAAATTTGGGCCTTAAAAATTGGGTCTGAAAATGGGTCCCAAAATCGGGCGCAAAAAACGGGTCCCGAAATTGGGCCTTACAAATCGCGTCTGAAAATGGATCCCAAAATCAGTTTCAAGAAATAGGTCCCGAAGTTG
>VDFB02047230.1:323609332-323620126 GCA_007258455.2 Sequoia sempervirens | reverse complement strand
GGGCTCCAAAAAATGGGTCCCGAAATTGGGCCTTACAAGTCGGGGCTTCTAACCATTTTAAGCGACGTCCTTCCGATGCCTGGGAATTAGAGAAATAGCTTATGTAAGGGAGCGCAGTGCGCTAAGGGGCTAGGGCAGCGCTCCAAAGGGTCTACGGTCAAGGTTTCATGGTTCAGGGTTCAAGGACCGAGGTTAAGGTTTCGGGTTCAAGGTCAAGGGTCTAGGCTTTAAGGTTTAGGGCTTTAGGTCGAGGATCAACGGTTCAGGGTTCAGGGTCCATGTTCGCGGTTCAAGATCAAGGGTTCAAAGTCAAAGTTTAGGGTTCAAGGTCCAGGGTCCAGGGTTCATAGTCAAGGGTCAAGGGTTTAGTGTTTGTGGTTAGGGTTTAGGGTTCAAGGTCGAGGGTCAAGGGTTTGGGATACATGGTTTAGGGTCCATATTTAGGGTTTAGGGTCTAGGGCGAAGGGGTCATGGTTCGGGTTTCAAGGTTCAATTTTTAGGGTTTGGGTTTAGGGTCTAAGGTCTAAGGTTTAGGGTACACGGTTCAGGGTGGTGGGTTCCATGTTCAGGGTTTCCGATCACACTTTAGACTCCAGAGTTCGGGGTTCAGGGTTCAATGTTCAAGGTCCAAGTTCAGGGTTCAAGGTCTAAGCTCAAGATCTAGGATCTAGGGTCAAGTGTCTAGGGTCGAGGGTGTGGGTTCTAGGGTTCGTGGCTAGGTTTCCATGTTCAGGGTTCAGGGTTCAGGTTTAGGGTTCAGGGTTTAGGTTTAGGGTTCAGGGATCGGGGTTCAGGGTTGAAGGTTCAAGGTCAAAGCTCAAGGTTCAGGGTGAAGGGTTCAAAGTCCAAAAGTGGGTTCCAAAACAGGGTCCAAGAATTTGGCTCCAAAAATTGAGCACCAAAAAATGGGACTCCAAATCAGGCTCAAAAAATGGGTCCAAAAATTGGGCCTTAAAAATCAGGTCCGAAAATGGGTCCCAAAATCGGGCTAGAGAAATGGGTCCCAAAACTGGGCCTTGAAAAATGGGTCCCAAAATCGGGCTCAAAAAATGGGTCCCAAAGGTGGACGCTAAGATGGAGTGTCCCAGAAAATGGGTCCCCAAGTCGAGACTCAAAATCAGGACTGAAAATGGATCCCAATATGGGTCGAAAATGGGAGTCGAGGTGAATACTTTAATGTCGGTCAGAAAATGGAATCAAAGGTGGAGGCTCAAACATGGGTCCCCAAAATCGAGGCTCAAAAATGGGATCCCAAAATTGGGCCTTAAAAATTGGGTTCGAAAATGGATCCCACAATGGGAACTATTGCAAAATGGTCCGAGAGTGGGGTGCCCTACGTCGGGTCCCCAAAATGGGTCCCAAAATCGGGCTCCAAAAATGGGTCCCGAAGTTGGGCCTTAAAAATCGGATCCGAAAATGGGTCCCAAAATCGGGCACAAAAAATGGGTCCCAAAATTGGGCCTTACAAGTCGGGGCTTCTGACCATTTTAAGCGACGTCCTTCTGATGCTTGGGAATTAGAGAAATAGCTTATGTAAGGGAGCGCAGTGCGCTAAGGGGCTAGGGCAGCGCTCCAAAAGGTCTACGGTCAAGGTTTCATGGTTCAGGGTTCAAGGATTGAGGTTAAGGTTTTGGGTTCAAGGTCAAGGGTCCAGGCTTTTAGGTTTAGGGCTTTAGGTCGAGGATCAAGGGTTCAGGGTTCAGGGTCCATGTTCGCGGTTCAAGATCAAGGATTCAAAGTCAAAGTTTATGGTTCAAGGTCCAGGGTCCAGGGTTCATGGTCGAGGGTCAAGGGTTTAGTGTTTTTGGTTAGGGTTTAGGGTTCAAGGTCGAGGGTCAAGGGTTCGGTGTCCATGGTTCAGGGTCCATATTTAGGGTTTAGGGTCTAGGGCGAAGGGGTCATGGTTCGGGTTTCAAGGTTCAGGGTTCAGGGTTTGGGTTTAGGGTCTAAGGTCTAAGGTTTAGAATTCACGGTTCAGGGTGGTGGGTTCCATGTTCAAGGTTTCCAATCACGCTTTAGACTCCAGAGTTCGGGGTTCATGGTTCAATGTTCAATGTCCAAGTTCAGGGTTCAAGGTCTAAGCTCAAGATCTGGGATCTAGGGTCAAGTGTCTAGTGTCGAGGGTGTGGGTTCTAGGGTTCGTGGCTAGGTTTCCATGTTCAAGGTTCAGGTTCAGGTTTAGGGTTTAGGGTTTAGCTTTAGGGTTCAGGGATCGGGGTTTAGGGTTGAAGGTTCAAGGTCAAAGCTCAAGGTTCAAGGTCAAGGGTTCAAAGTCCAAAAGTGGGTTCCAAAACAGGGTCCAAGAATTTGGCTCAAAAAATTGGTCCCCAAAAGTGGGCTCTGATAATCGGGTCTGAAAATGGGTCCCAAAATCGGGCTCAAAAGATGGGTCCCAAAATTGGGACCTAAAAATCAAGTTGAAAAAATGGGACCCAAAATTGGACCTTAAAAATTGGGTCCGAAAATAGGTCCCAAAATTGGGCTCAAAAAATGGGTCCCAAAATTGGGCCTTACAAATCGGGTCCGTAAATGGGTACCAAAATCGGGCTCAAGAAATCGGGTCCGAAAATGGATCCCAAAATCGGGCTTTAAAAATAGGGTCCCGAAATTGGGCCTTTAAAATCGGGTCCGAAAATAGGGCTCAAAAAACAGCTCCCAAATTTGGGCCTTAAAAATTGGGTCTGAAAATGGGTCCCAAAATCGGGCGCAAAAAACGGGTCCTGAAATTGGGCCTTACAAATCGGGTCCAAAAATGGATCCCAAAATCGAGCTCAAGAAATGGGTCCCAAAGTTGGGCCTTAAAAATTAGGTCCCAAAATCGAGCTCAAAAAATGGGTCCCAAGAAATTAGAGCCTTAAAAGCCGATACGAAAAATGGGTCCAAAATGGAGCTCAAAAATGGGTCCCAAATTGGGACCCCTAAATGTGGTCCAGAAAATGGATTCTAAAAAATGGGGATCAAAAAAATGGAGTCCCAAAATTGGGCCTTAAAAATCACAGTCCAAAAATGGATCAAGAGTGGAGCCTTAAATCGGGTCGAAATGGATCCCCAAAATCGGAAACTCGAAAAATGGGAGTCGAAATTGGGACTTTAAAATGCGAGGTCCGAAAATGGGTCCAAAAATCAGACTGAAAAAATGGGTCTAAAAATTGGACGCCTGGCCCAGGTTCCAAAAATGGGTCCCAAAATCGGGCTCAAAAAATGGGTCCCAAAATTGGGCCTTAAAATTCGGGTCTGAAAATGGATCCCAAAATCGGGCTCAAAAAATGGGTCCCGAAATTGAGCCTTACAAATCGGGTCTGAAAATGGGTCCCAAAATCAGGGTCCAAAAATGGGTCCCGAAGTTGGGCCTTAAAAATCAGATCTGAAAATGGGTCCCAAAATCGGGCTCAAAAAATGGGTCCCGAAATTGGGCCTTACAAGTCGGGGCTTCTGACCATTTTAAGCGACATCCTTCCGATGCCTGGGAATTAGAGAAATATCTTATGTAAGGGAGCGCAGTGCACTAAGGGGCTCGGGCAGTGCTCCAAAGGGTCTACGGTCAAGGTTTCATGGTTCAGGGTTCAAGGACTGAGGTTAAGGTTTCGGGTTCAAGGTCAAGGGTCTAGGCTTTAAGGTTTAGGGCTTTAGGTCGAGGATCAAGGGTTTAGGGTTCAGGGTCCATGTTTGCAGTTCAAAATCAAGTGTTCAAAGTCAAAGTTAAGGGTTCAAGGTTCAGGGTCAAGGGTTTAGTGTTTGTGGTTAGGGTTTAGGGATAAAGGTCGAGGGTCAAGGGTTCGGGGTCCATGGTTCAGGGTCCATATTTAGGGTTTAGGGTCTAGGGCGAAGGGGTCATGGTTCGGGTTTCAAGGTTCAGGGTTCAGGGTTTGGGTTTAGGGTCTAAGGTCTAAGGTTTAGGGTTCACGGTTCAGGATGGTGGGTTCCATGTTCAGGGTTTCGGATCACGCTTTAGACTCCAGAGTTCGGGGTTCAGTGTTCAATGTTCAAGGTCCAAGTTCAGGATTCAAGGTCTAAGCTCAAGATCTGGGATCTAGGGTCAAGTTTCTAGGGTCGAGGGTGCGGGTTCTAGGGTTCGTGGATAGGTTTCCATGTTCAGGGTTCAGGGTTCAGTTTTAGGGTTTAGGGTTTAGGTTTAGTGTTTAGGGATCGGGGTTCAGGGTTGAAGGTTCAAGGTCAAAGCTCAAGGTTCAGGGTCAAGGGTTCAAAGTCCAAAAGTGGGTTCCAAAATAGGGTCCAAGAATTTGGCTGAAAAAATCAGGCTCCAAAAGTGGGCTCTAAAAATCGGGTCCAAAAATGGGTCCCAAAATCTAGCTCAAAAGATGGGTCCCAAAATTGGGACTTAAAAATTGGGTCCCAAAATCGGGCTCAAAAAATGGGACCCAAAATCGGGCCTTAAAAATGAATTACGAAAATGGGTCCCAAATCGAGACTCCAAAAAATGGGTGAAAATTGAACATTAAAATCCCGAGGTCGAAAATGGGTCCCAAAATCGAAGGGCTCAAAAATAGGTCCCAAAGCTGGGCCTTAAAATCGACGCTCCCAAAAGATTAGGCTCCAAAAATGGGTCCCAAAATTAGACCCCTTACAAATGGGATTCAGAAATGGAATCGGATCCGAAAATGGATCAAAATGGGGCTCGAAATGGGGTCGAAATTAGACCTTTAAAATCAAGAATCTTGAAAATGGATCAAAATTGGGCTCAAAACATGGGTCCCAAAAGGTGAATACATGAAAATCGGGTCCGTAGAGACCCCAAAAATGGCTCGATTTGAGGGCCTTAAAAATCGGGTATGAAAATGGGTCCCAAAATCGGGTGCATAAAAAGGGCCCCGAAATTGGGCCTTACAAATCGGGTCCGAAAATGGATCCCAAAATCGGGCTCAAGAAATGGGTCCCGAAGTTGGGCCTTAAAAATTGGGTCCCAAAATCGGGCTCAAAAAATGGGTCTAAAAATTAGGCCTTAAAATCGGGGTCGAAAATGAGTCCCAAAATCCGAGACTCCAAAATGGAGTCCCAAAGTGGGACTTCGTCGAGGTCGAAAAATGGATCCCAAAATCGAGACTCAAAAATGGGTCCCAAAAGAATTGGACCTTAAAATGCAGTCCAAAAATGGATCCCAAAATTTAAGGCCTTAGAAGTGGAGTCCAAAAATGGATCCCAAATGAGCTTCAAAATAGGAGTCCAGTAGAGGCACTAAATAAATGTCCATCGAGCTCAAAACATAGGTCCCAAAGTAGACACCTAGCCCAAGGTCGAAAATTGGGCCTTACAAATCGAGGTCCAAAATGGGTCCCAAAATCGGGCTCCAAAAATGGGTCTCGAAGTTGGGCCTTAAAAATCGGATCCGAAAATGAGTCCCAAAATCGGGCTCAAAAAATGGGTCCCAAAATTGGTCCTTACAAGTCGGGGCTTCTGACCATTTTAAGCAACATCCTTCTGATGCCTAGGAATTAGAGAAATAGCTTATGTAAGGGAGCGCAGTGCGCTAAGGGGCTAGGGCAGCGCTCCAAAGGGTCTACGGTCAAGGTTTCATGGTTCAGGGTTCAAGGACTGAGGTTAAGGTTTCGGGTTCAAGGTCAAGGGTCTAGGCTTTAAGGTATTAGGGCTTTAGGTCGAGGATCAAGGGTTCAGGGTTCAGGGTCCATGTTTGCGGTTCAAGATCAAGGGATAAAAGTCAAAGTTTAGGGTTCAAGGTCCAGGGTCCTGGTTTCACGGTCGAGGGTCAAGGGTTTAGTGTTTGTGGTTAGGGTTTAGGGTTCAAGGTCGAGGGTCAAGCGTTTGGGGTCCATGGTTCAGGGTCCATACTTAGGGTTTAGGGTCTAGGGTGAAGGCATCATGGTTCGGGTTTCAAGGTTCACGGTTCAGGGTTTGGGTTTAGGGTCTAAGGTCTAAGGTTTAGGGTTCACGGTTCAGGGTGGTGGGTTCCATGTTCAGGGTTTCGGATCACGCTTTAGACTTGAGAGTTTGGGATTCAGGATTCAATGTTCAAGGTCCAAGTTCAGGGTTCAAGGTCTAAGCTCAAGTTCCAGGATCTAGGGTCAAGTGTCTAGGGTCGAGGGTGTGGGTTCTAGGGTTCGTGGCTAGGTTTCCATGTTTAGGGTTTAGGGTTCAGGTTTAGGGTCAGGGTTTAGGTTTAGGTTTCAGGGATCGAGGTTCAGGGTTGAAGTTTCAAGGTCAAACGTCAAGGTTCAGGGTCAAGGGTTGGAAGTCCAAAAGTGTGTTCCAAAACAGGGTCCAAGAATTTGGGTCCAAAAATCAGGATCCAAAAAGTAGGCTCTGAAAATCGGGTCCGAAAATGGGTCCCAAAATTGGGCTCAAAAGATGGGTGGCAAAATTGGGACTTAAAAATTGGGCTCAAAAAATGGGACCCAAAATCAGGCCTTAAAAATCAAGTCCGAAAATGGGTCCCAAAAATGGAAGCTCAAAAATGGAGTCCCCAAAATTAGACCTCATCCCGGGTCCAAAAAATGGGTCCCAAAATGGGAAAGCTCAAGAAATGGGTCCCAAAACTGGGCCTTAAAAATTGGGTCCCACAATTGGGCTCAAAAAATGGGTCCCAAAATTGGCCTTACAAATCGGGTCCGAAAATGGGTCCCAAAATCGGGCTCAAGAAATCGGACCCGAAAATGGATCCCAAAATTGGGCTCAAAAAATAGGGTCCCGAAATTGGGCCTTTAAAATAGGGTGCGAAAATGGATGCCAAAATCAGGCTCAAAACATGGGTCCCAAAAATGGGCCTTAAAAATTGGGTCTGAAAATAGGCCTAAAAAAATGGCTCCCAAATTTGGGCCTTAAAAATTGGGTCTGAAAATGGGTCCCAAAATCGGGCGCAAAAAACGGGTCCCAAAATTAGGCCTTACAAATCGGGTCCGAAAATGGATCCCAAAATCGGGCTCAAGAAATGGGTCCCGAAGTTGGGCCTTAAAAATCATGTCCCAAAATTGGGCTCAAAAAATGGGTCCCAAAATTAGGCCTTAAAAACCGGGTCTGAAAATGGGTCCCAAAATCAGGCTCAAAAAATGGGTCCCCAAAATTGGGACCCCACAAGTGGGTCCAGAAATGGATCCCAAAATGGGAGCTAAAAATGGGTCAAAAATCGGTGAAATGGGTCCCCAAATTGGGTACCTAATGGGATTCGAAAATGGAATTTAAAATGTTTGAAAAATTACAGTCCAAAATGGATCCCAAATCGGGCTCAAAAATGGATCTGAAGTGGGCTATACAAATCGAGGTCCGAAATGGGTCCCAAAATGTGGGCTCAAAATGGGTCAGTTGGGCCCCTTAAAAATCGGATCCGAAAATGGGTCCCAAAATCGGGCTCAAAAAATGGGTCCCGAAATTGGGCCTTACAAGTTAGGGCTTCTGACCATTTTAAGCGACGTCCTTCTGATGCCTGGGAATTAGAGAAATAGCTTATGTAAGGGAGCGCAGTGTGCTAAGGGGCTAGGGCAGAGCTCCAAAGGGTCTACGGTCAAGGTTTCATGGTTCAGGGTTCAAGGTCAAGGGTCTAGGCTTTTAGGTTTAGGGCTTTAGGTCGAGGATCAAGGGTTCGGGGTTCAGGGTCCACGTTCACGGTTCAAGATCAAGGGTTCAAAGTCAAAGTTTAGGGTTCAAGGTCCAGGGTCCAGGCTTCACGGTCGAGGGACAAGGGTTTAGTGTTTGTGGTTAGGGTTTAGGGTTCAAGGTCGAGGGTCAAGGATTCGGGGTCCATGGTTCAGGGTCCATATTTAGGGTTTAGGGTCTAGGGCGAAGGGGTCATGGTTCGGGTTTCAAGGTTCAGGGTTCAGGTTTTGGGTTTAAGGTTTAAGGTCTAAGGTTTAGGGTTCACGGTTCAGGGTGGTGGGTTCCATGTTCAGGGTTTCAGATCACGCTTTAGACTCCAGAGTTCGGGGTTCAGGGTTCAATGTTGAAGGTCCAAGCTCAGGGTTCAAGGTCTAAGCTCAAGATCCGGGATCTAGGGTCAAGTGTCTAGGGTCGAGGGTGTGGGTTCTAGGGTTCGTGGCAAGGTTTCCATGTTCAGGGTTCAGGCTTCAGGCTTCGGGTTCAGGGTTTAGGTTTAGGGTTCAGGGATCAGGGTTCAAAGTTGAATGTTCAAGGTCAAAGCTCAAGGTTCAGGGTCAAGGGTTCAAAGTCCAAAAGTGGGTTTCAAAACAGGGTCCAAGAATTTGGCTCCAAAAATCGGGCTCCAAAAGTGGGCTCTGAAAATCAGGTCCGAAAATGGGTCCCAAAATCGGGCTCAAAAGATGGGTCCCAAAATTGGGCTCAAAAAATGGCACCCAAAATCGGGCCTTAAAAATTGGGTCCCAAAATGGGTCCCAAAATTGGGCCTTACAAATTGGTCCGAAAATGGGTCCCAAAATGAAATTTTGAAGAAATCGGGTCCGAATATGGATCCCAAAATCGGGCTCAAAAAATGGGGTCCTCAAATCGGGCCTTTAAATCGGGTCCGAAAATGGATCCCAAAATCGGGCTCAAAACATGGGTCTAAAAATTGGGCCTTAAAAATCAGGTCCGTAAATAGGGCTCAAAAAATGGCTCGCAAATTTGGGCCTTAAAAATCGGGTCTAAAAATGGGTCCCAAAATCGGGCACAAAAAATGGGTCCCAAAATTGGGCCTTACAAATCGGGTCTGAAAATGGATCCCAAAATCAGGCTCAAGAAATGGGTCCCGGGTTGGGTCTCTAAAAATTGGGTCCCAAAATCGGCTCTCAAAAATGTGTCCCAAAAATTCAGGGCCTTAAAACCGGTCTGGAAAATGGGTCCCAAAAACTGCTAAAAAATAATATCCCAAAATTGGACTTACAAATCATCCTAAAATGGGTCCCAAAATTGGGCCTTAAAAATCCGTCCAAAATGGATCCCAAAAATTGGGCCTTAGGAAATCGGTCCGAAAATGGATCCCAAAAACTGCCTCGAAAATGGGGGTCCAAATCGACTTTAAAATCGGGTCCGGGAAATGGTCCAAAAAATCGGCCGAAAAAATGGGTCCCAAAATTGGGCCTTTACAAACCGGGTTCCGGGAAATAACCTGCAATCTGCCTAAAAATGGGTCCCAAAATTGGGCTCTTTAAAATTCGGGTCCGAAAATGGATCCCAAAATCGGGCTCAAAAAATGGGTCCCGAAATTAGGCCTTACAAATCGGGTCCGAAAATGGGTCCCAAAATCGGGCTCCAAAAATGGGTCCCGAAGTTGGGCCTTAAAAATCGGATCCGAAAATGGGTCCCAAAATCGGGATCAAAAAATGGGTCCCGAAATTGGGCCTTACAAGTCGGGGCTTCTGACCATTTTAAGCGACGTCCTTCCGATGCCTGCGAATTAGAGAAATAGCTTATGTAAGGGAGCCCAGTGCGCTAAGGGGCTAGGGCAGCGCTCCAAAGGGTCTACGGTCAAGGTTTCATGGTTCAGGGTTCAAAGACTGAGGTTAAGGTTTCGGGTTCAAGGTCAAGGGTCTAGGCTTTAAGGTTTAGGGCTTTAGGTAGAGGATCAAGGGTTCAGGGTTCAGGGTCCATGTTCGCGGTTCAAGATCAAGGGTTCAAAGTCAAAGTTTAGGGTTCAAGGTCCAGGGTCCAGTGTTCACAGTCGAGGGTCAAGAGTTTAGTGTTTTTGGTTAGGGTTTAGGGTTCAAGGTCGAGGGTCAAGGGTCAAGGGTTCGGGGTCCATGGTTCAGGGTCCATATTTAGGGTTTAGGGTCTAGGTCGAAGGGGTCATGGTTCGAGTTTCAAGGTTCAGGGTTCAGGGTTTGGGTTTAGGGTCTAAGGTCTAAGGTTTAGGGTTCACGGTTCAGGATGGTGGGTTCCATGTTCAGGGTTTCGGATCACGCTTTAGACTCCAGAGTTCGGGGTTCAGGGTTCAATGTTCAAGGTACATGTTCAGGGTTCAAGGTCTAAGCTCAAGATCCGGGATCTAGGGTCAAGTGTCTAGGGTCGAGGGTGTGGGTTCTAGGGTTCGTGGCTAGGTTTCCATGTTCAGGGTTCACGGTTCAGGTTTAGGGTTTAGGGTGTAGGTTTAGGGTTCAGGGATTGGGGTTCAGTGTTGAAGGTTCAAGGTCAAAGCTCAAGGTTCAGGGTCAAGGGTTCAAAGTCCAAAAGTGGGTTCCAAAACAGGGTCCAAGAATTTGGCTCCAAAAATTGGGCTCCAAAAGTGGGCTCTAAAAATCTGGTTCAAAAATGGGTCCCAAAATCGGGCTCAAAAGATGGGTCCCAAAATTGGGACTTAAAAATCGGGTCCCAAAATTGGGTCTAAAAAGTGGGGACCCAAAATGGGGCCTTTAAAAAATCGGGTCCTAAAAGGGTCTGAAAAATCGGGCTCAAAAATGGGTCCCAAAATTGGGCCTTTAAAAATCGGTCTCAAATGGGTCCCAAAAATCGGATCAAGAAAATGGGTCCCAAACCGGGCCTTTAAAAACCGGTCCCAAAATCGGGTTTCCAAAAAATGGGTCCCAAAATTGGGCCTTACAAATCAGGTCCGAAAATGGGTCCCAAAATCGGTTTCAAGAAATCGGGTCCGAAAATGGATCCCAAAATCGGGCTCAAAAAATGGGGTCCTGAAATTGGGCCTTTAAAATCGGGTCCGAAAATAGATCCCAAAATCGGGCTCAAAACATGGGTCCCAAAATTGGGCCTTAAAAATCGGGTCCGAAAATAGGGCTCAAAAAATGGCTCCCAAATTTTGGCATTAAAAATCGGGTCTAAAAATGGGTCCCAAAATCGAGCGCAAAAAACGGGTCACGAAATTGGGCCTTACAAATCGGGTCCGAAAATGGATCCCAAAATTGGGCTCAAGAAATGTGTCCC
>VDFB02047230.1:323573033-323609232 GCA_007258455.2 Sequoia sempervirens | reverse complement strand
GGGATTCAGAAAAATAGCTTATATAGGTGGTATGTGTTTTCCTATGGCCCATTTCAAGTGTGATGCGAGTTGCGAATCTGAGCCCCTGGGCCTGTATAAGGAGAATAGATCGACTTGAGGGTGCAAGTCGATGGATTCGTCGGTGCCAAACGAGTCCTATGCAATGCAAAGCGAGCTGTTTGCGAAAAGTTAGAAATCGGGGGGTTTGGCCATTTCTTGGTGTCATCCTACCGATGCTTGGGATTCAGACAAATAGCTTATATAGGGGGTATGTGTTCTCCTATGGCCCATTCCGAGTGCGATGCGAGTTGCGAATCCGAGCCCTCGTGTCATCCTACCGATGCCTGGGATTCAGAAAAATAGCTTATATAGGGGGTATGTGTTCTCCTATGGCCCATTCCGAGTGCGATGCGAGTTGCGAAGCCGAGCCCCCGGGCCTGTATAAGGAGAACAGATCGACTTGAGGGCGCAAGTTGATGTATTTGTCGGTGCCGAACGAGTCCTATGCGATGCAAAGCGAGTTGTTTGCGAAAAGTCAAAAATCGGGGGGTCTGGCCATTTCTCGGTGTCATCCTACCGATGCCTGAGATTCGAAAAAATAGCTTATATAGGGGGTATGTGTTTTTTTATGGCCCATTCTAAGTGCGATGTGAGTTGCGAAGCCGAGCCCCCAGGCCTGTATAAGGAGAACAGGTCGACTTGAGGGCGCAAGTCGATGGATTCGTCAGTGCCAAACGAGTCCTATGCGATGCAAAGTGAGCTATTTGCGAAAAGTAAAAAATTGGGGGGTTTGGCCATTTCTCAGTGCCATCCTACCGATGCCTGGGATTCAGACAAACAGCTTATATAGGGGGCATGTGTTCTCCAATGGCCCATTCCGAGTGCGATGCGAGTTGCGAAGCCGAGCCCCCGGGCCTGTATAAGGAGAACAAATCGACTTGAGGGCGCAAGTCGATGGATTCACCGGTGGCAAAGGAGTCCTATGCGATGCAAAGCGAGCTATTTTCGAAAGGTCAGAAATTGGGGGGTCTGGCCATTTCTCAGTGCCATCCTACCGATGCCTGGGATTTGGACAAATAGCTTATATAGGGGCATGTGTTCTCCTATGGCCCATTCTGAGTGCGATGCGAGTTGCGAAGCCGAGCCCCCGGGCCTGTATAAGGATAACAGATGGACTTGAGGGCGCAAGTCAATGGATTTTTTGGTGGCAAATGAGTCCTATGCGATGCAAAGCGAGCTATTTTCGAAAGGTCAGAAATTGGGGGGTCTGGCCATTTCTCGGCGCCATCCTACCGATGCCTGGGATTCAGACAAATAGCTTATATAGGGGGCATGTGTTCTCCTATGGCCCATTCCAATTGTGATGCGAGTTGTGAAGCTGAGCCCCCGGCCTGTATAAGGAGAACAGATTGACTTGAGGGTGCAAGTCGATGGATTCGTCGGTGGCAAACGAGTCCTATGCGATGCAAAGCGAGCTGTTTGCGAAAAGTCATAAATTGGGGGGTCTAGCCATTTCTCGGTGTCATCCTACTGATGCCTGGGATTCGGACAAATAGCTTCTATAGGGGGTATGTGTTCTCCTATGGCCCATTCTGAGTGCGATGCGAGTTGCGAATCCGAGCCCCCGGGCCTATATAAGGGGAACAGATCGACTTGAGGGCACAAGTCAATGTATTCGTCGGTGTTGAACGAGTCCGATCCGATGCAAAGCGAGTTGTGTGCGAAAAGTCAAAAATTGGGGGGTCTGTCCATTTCTTGGTGTCATCCTACCGATGCCTTGGATTTAGACAAATAGCTTATCTAGGGGATATGTGTTCTCGTAAGGCCCATTCCGTGTGTGATGCGAGTTGGGAAACCGAGCCCCCGGGCCTCTATTGCTATAAGGCCGCTCTCTTGCACTCTCCCAACATTCTTGGTAGTGGACGTGGCTCGGAATAGGGGAGGGGCACTGGTAGCCTTTCCCCACGATTTCCTGGACCAAGTAGGGGATTACTCAGGAGCCGCCTTTTAGCTGTTTTGTGGCAGGGTCGGGACCCATTTCCGAGCACCGACTGCTCGTGTAAAAAAGTTAGAAATTAGGGGGCTTGGACATTTCTCGGTGTCATCCTACCGATGTTTGGGATTCACACAAATAGCTTATATAGGGGACATGTGTCATTCATCATGTCCCCCCTGCACACCCCTCAAGCGTTATCACGATGTTGCTTGAACGGATGAAGGAATTTGCGGTCAGTTTTAATCGAGCAGCATCACGGTCACGCTTGAGGGGCGCGCAGGTGGCCCGATACGAGTGCATGCAGTACACCGGATCGCTGTGTAGTGTACCCCTCGCTTTCCTAGAATGGTCTTGGCATAGGACGAATCTCGCGAACACAGGCGGCATTGGTAGCCATTCGGAAATCATCCACATCATGCCCAAGTAGGGGACCGCGATGGATACACTGCAGAGGAATCCCTTGTATTGCTTGGTGCCAGGACTCTCTATTGCTATGCGGCAGCTCTCTTGCTCTCTCCCAAAGATCTCAGTAGCAGATACAGCTAGGAATTGGGGAGGGGTAATGGTAGCCTTTCCCCATGATATCCGGGACCAACTAGGGGATTACTCGGGAGCCACCGTTTAGTGGTTGGGTGGCCGTGTCGGGACCAATTTTTGAGCGCCGACTGCTTGTGGAAAAAATGTCAGAAATCGGGGGCCTTGAACGTTTCTCGATGTCATCCTACCGATGCCTTGGATTCAGACAAATAGCTTATATAGGGGACATGTTTCATTCGTCATGTCCCACCTGCGCGCCCCTCAATGGTGACTGCGGTGCTGCTTGAACGGATGAAGGATTGTGCGGTCAGTTTAAATCGAGCAACATCGTGGTCACGCTTGAGGGGCGCCCAGGTTGCCCTATTAGAATGCATGCAGTACACCGGATCACTGTGCAGTGTATCCCTCACCTTCCTAGAATGGTCTCGGCATCTGACGAAACTCGCGAACACGGGCGACACTGGTAGCCGCTCGAAAATCGTCCATGTCGTGCACAAGTAAGGGACTTCGTGGGATACACTGCATGAGGCCAAGACTCTCTATTGCTATGCGGGGGCTCTCTTACATTCTCCCAATGGTTTCGGTATTGGATGTGGCTCCAAATAGGGGGAGGGGCACTGGTAGCCTTTCCCCAAGTTTTCTGGGACCAAGTAGGGGATGACTCGAGAGCCGCCGTTTAGCAATTGGGTAGCCGGGGTTGGGTCCAATTTTTGAGCGCCAACTGTTTTGAAAAAAAGTCAAAAATCGGGGGCCTTGGACCTTTCTCGGTGTCATCCTACCGATGCCTAGGATTCGTACAAATAGCTTATATAGGGGAATTGTGTCATTCGGCATGGCCCCCCTGTGTGACCCTCAAGCGTGACCATGATGCTGCTCGAACAGATGAAGGATTGTGCGATCGGTTTTAATTGAGCAGCATCGCGGTCAAGAATGAGGGGCGCGCAGGTGGCCCGATACGAATGCATGCAGTACACTGGATTGCTGTGTAGTGTCTCCCTCGATGTCCTAGAATGGTCTCGACATCGGATGAAACTTGCGAACACGGACGGAACTGGTAGCCGTTCAGAAATCGTCCATGTCATGCCCAAGTAGGGGACTTCGACAGATACATTGCACAGGAATCCCTTGTACTGCATCAGGCCGGGTCTCTCTATTGCTATGCGGCGGCTCTCTTGCGATCTCCCAATGGTCCCAGTAGCGGATGTGGCTTGGAATAGGGGAGGGGAACTAGTAGCCTTTCCCAAATTTTTCTGAGACCAAGTAGGGGATGACTCGGGAGCCGCCATTTAGCAGTTGGGTGGCCGGGGTCAAGTCCAGTTTTCGAGCGCCGACTGCTTTTGAAAAAAAGTCAGAGATCGGGGGCCTTGGACGTTTCTCAGTGTCATCCTACCGATGCCTAGAATTCGTACAAATAGCTTATATAGGGGACATGTGTCATTTGGCATGGCCCCCCTTCGCGCCCCTCAAGCGTGACCGCGATGCTGCTCGAACGGATGAAGGATTGTGCGGTCGGTTTTAATCGAGCAGCATCGCGGTCACGCTTGAGGGGCACGCAGGTGGCCCAATACAAATGCATGCAATACACCAGATTGCTGTGCATTGGCTCCCATGATGTCTTAGAATGGTCTCGGCATCGGACGAAACACACGAACACAGGCGACAGTGGTAGCCGTTCGGAAATCATCCATGTTGTGCCCAAGTAGGGGACTTCGATCGATACACTGCAAAGGAATCCCTTGTACTGCATGAGGTCGGGTCTCTGTATTGCTATGCAGCGGCTCTCTTGCGATCTCCCAATGGTCTCGGTAGTGGATACGGCTCAGAATAGGGGAGGGGCACTGATAGCCTTTCCCAAAGTTTTCCGGGACCAAGTAGGGGATGACTCGGGAGCCGCCGTTTAGCGGTTCGGTGGCCAAGGTCGGGTCTAGTTTTCGAGCGCCGACTGCTTTTGAAAAAAAGTCAGAAATTGGGGGCCTTGGATGTTTCTCAGTGTCATCCTACCGATGCCTAGGATTCGTACAAATAGCTTATATAGGGGACATGTGTCATTCGGCATGGCCCCCCTGGGCACCCCTCAAGCGTGACCGCGATGCTAATCGAACGGATGAAGGATTGTGCGGTTGGTTTTAATCGAGCAGCATCGCGGTCACGCTTGAGGGTTGCGCAGGTGGCCTGATACGAATGCATGCAGTACACTGGATTGTTGTGCAGTGGCTCCCTCGATGTCCTAGAACGGTCTCAGCATCGGACGAAACTCGAGAACACGGGTGGCACTAGTAGCCGTTCAGAAATTGTCCATGTCGTGCCCAAGTAGGGGACTTCGACGGATACACTGCATAGGAATCCCTTGTACTGCATGAGGCCGGGTCTCTCTATTGCTATGCGGCGGCTCTCTTGCAATCTCCCTACGGTCCCGATAGTTGATGCAGCTCGGAAGAGGGTAGGGGCAATAGTAGCCTTTCCCAAAGTTTTCCAGGACCAAGTAGGGGATGACTCGGGAGCCGCTATTTAGCGGTTGGGTGGCCAGGGTCAGCACCAGTTTTCGAGCGCCGACTGCTTTTGAAAAAAAGTCTAAAATCGGGGGCCTTGGAAGATTCTCGGTGTCATCCTACCGATGCCTGGGATTTGTACAAATAGCTTATGTAAGGGGATTTGGTTCCTCTTAGGGGCAGTTGGGGCTCCTTGAGGCAAGTTGGAAGACCGACCTCAGAAAGATGGTTATGATTATGATGTTGGGTGCTTCGGCACGGATCCGAGTTGTTAGGAAAGCTAGGATGGTGAGCCCAAGTGATCTTTCCAGTGTAGGTGAGTTGTGCATGCACCGAGCTGAGTTAAATGGGGAACCTGAGTGCCTTGCTCAGAGTATAGGGTGTAGGATGCGGTCGCGGACCGATCTGAGGCGAAATGAAAACGGTTAGGCATGGAGTGTTGGGCCATGGGTGAGCATGGAGCACGAAGATGCGTTGAGTCCCTCGGTAGGTTGCGCAAAGGTGTAACTCTACTGGAGTGAATGGAAATCACTCAGGTGTGCAAGTGGGAAAGTGAGTCACCGTGGAGGTGCAATGTTAGTCACAATGGATGTGCAAGGCAGTGTTGGCCAGTGCGAGTCAGAATGGCAGAATGTGGGGGATGGGGTGAAATCTCGGTGTCTTCCTACGGTGTGCTGGGATTCGTACAAATAGCTTATATAGTAGGGGTATGTCATTTGAATGGCGATGGAATATGGTCTGGAGTGGTCATTGGGATCATGCACCGGGAATCCGAGTTGGATGCGGCTTGACGCGTAATGGTTAGGCGAACTCATCGCGCAATGGGCGAGCTACTCGGATGTCTTCCTTGCGAGGGGTGAAGTAGATGTAACCTCGACACCAGGCTCATGGAGGCGAGCTGGTGTTCTTCATGGTTCTTAGGGGTGGCGAAGTGTCACCCCAACATGGGGAAAAGTGGAGTGGTTCATTGGTGAGCTTGGAGCTCTGTCACCTAGTGAAATGCAAGTAGCCAGGTCTAACACAGATTGATTCCAAGGCATCTTGCTAACGGAGTCGAGTGTTAGAGCTCGTCGCACAATGGGCGAGACAAGTGCAGAGCCAGTCCTAACCCAATGAAGTGGATTAGCTAGGGGACTCAGTATGGGTTGATTCTAAGGCATGGCACCGAGGGAGTCGGATGCTGGACTCATCGCATCATTGGTCAGCTCTAAGGCTTGTCGCTGGGGGAGTTGGATGTTGCACTCATCCGGGATGAGGAGCTAGGGACACATTGAGTGAGCCATGGATCCAAGTTGGTGCTAAGGTTGTCTAGGAGAAGTAGGGCGGATCTCGAAGGTGCCAGAAAGGGGTAGGATGCATCTGGAGTTGGGTGTATCCGAGTTGGAGTTAAGTCAGAGGTGTGTTGGGCGCACCACCCTCAAGGTTGGAATGTTGGTTGCAGTTGTGTAGAGGAAGGTAGCCAAGGGGTCTCAGGTGTTTCTTAGGCAGAGTCATGGAGATAGAGTCGAGTTGGCACGAAGCTAGCCTCCATATGGTTGGGGGCAATGGAGATGAGTTGGTGAGTCTGGATCGAGCTTGTTGTGGGAACCAAGTGGAGAGTTCATGGAAGAGCAAGTCATTGTGTTGGGATGCATGGGGTGTCTTGGATGCAGTGCAATGTGAGGGGTGGCTTAGGAAGTTGAAGTGTGTTCCAGGAGCAATAGGAGAATGCAATGTAGAGCTAGGCTTGGGTATGCATAGGTTGGTTAGGATTGCTCGAGGAGTGCAAGATCGAAGGGATCACGAATAGGGTATGAATGCAGTGGTGTGGAACCAGTCCAAGGGGAGCTCGGTGCTTGGAACAGTGTTGAGTGCAAGGTGGGCAAGTTAGTAGTTGGAGTCCAATTGGGGATGTAGAAGATGAAGACTCGAGTCAACTCATAAGAGTCTTCACATTGGGGTGTAGTCAGTAGCCCAGTTGAGTGGGTGAAGTGGTGTCGAAGGCAAGAGCTTAGTTGGGTGAGCCGGAGGCAAGAAGTGTTGAAGCGTCAGGAGGGCGTGGAGCTTTGGGGGTAGGCGAGCCGAACGGAGGTGAGGCAAGTTGAGTTGGGAGTAGCTTTCATGGAGGCCAAGTGTTGGGTTGTATTGAGCTAGGGGCATTCATTCAGTGCAATGCATTGGTGTCAAGCTAAGTGCTCATTCGAGGAGTCAACATGGGTTGCAGTCGGAGCATGGGAGTGAAGAGGCATTGAAGGGGTGGTATGGGTCACTCCGAAGCCAGGGTTCAAGTGTTGGGATGAATGTGCAAGTGAAGTTCTGGAGGGGAGCTCGTAGGAGTTGGAAGGTGTAGTTTGTGGGTCAAAAAGGGCTAGTCCGTAGAGGGAGTCACAAGTATGACTTGGTTGTGCCGCACGGGGGTTGGAAACTCTGATGTTGGAGAAGTGAAAAAATTTGGTCCTTTGGCCAGCCCCCTGACAGTTGGTATCAGAGCTGTGAAAGTGGAAATCTCATGCGAGTGGTGAGCCTTAGTAGCTTGGAGAAGCGAAGTTGGTGAGTGTGAGTCAGTGTTGTAGGGTTGTCAGCACTGTGCTGGGTAGTTCTTTGTTGGGAATGTCAAGTTGATGCATGGAGTTCATGTGGGATTGGACTTGATTTGGGGGAAAGTCACCTCTTCCTCCAAGTCGAAGTGTTAGTTTGGGTGCATCAGCGCAAGGAGTTTGTGGACGTAGAGCTCTTGGAGCCCATCTATGCATGACAAACTTCTTGTTAAGTCGGCCAGTTGGAGCTCGGTTGAGTGAGTTGGTCGTGGTAGCTTATGGTAGTCATGTTAAAATGTGCACTAAGTGTAGTGAAACTGGCTGGGTTGTGCTCTGGCAGGAGTACAACGCCGCTTGGTAGTAAAAAGGGGGACTTGGTTTCACAATGTTGGTGGGATCAGTTCAGGGAGTAGGAGCACTTGGTGTGCATCCGAGGAGGAATCAGTGGCAGTGTCAGGGCTTGCAGAGGTCAGTTTGGGGGTCGAGTTGTGTCAGGCAGCGTTTGCAGTGGGCATGTAAGACCATGTTGTCAGGTTGGACCTGAGGAGGGTTGTGTTTGGGTGGCGATTTGAGGCCTGTGTTTGGAGAAAAAGTGGCCAAGTCACAAATGGAAGTTGGAGGAAATTGGAGTACTTCGCAGGGGGCTGAATAGTATGGCAGGTTGAATGGTGGCAAGAGGTCTTTTTGGGGCCGAGTTGCATTGGGCAGTGAGTGCAGACCAAGAGGCAGTGTCATGGGTTCAGGGTGGCAGGCATTTGGGATGTCTGGAGGTAAAGGTGAAGCTAGCTCAGTTGTGTTGTTGGTGGAACCAAGTCAACATTGGTTGTTGGCAAGTTGTATGATATGGCATTTGATGCAGGAGATTGGTTTGCAGAGAGATGTTGGCTATTTGGGGCTGGTTTCTGGCAATACAGTGGGAGACATGGAGTCGAGTGGGCGCTCAAGGAGTGGGCCAAGATGCTGTGTCAGGGTGGACAATGTAGTTTGGCAGATTGATGTGAGCTAACCAAGTGTTGAGGATGTTGTCGTTGCAAGCGTGGTGACTTGAGGCCGAGAGTGTGGAACTCGTTGGGATGGTAGAGTCACAGGGGTGTTGTCAGGTCGAGGTTGGGCTTGGCATGGGCAGGCACATGAGTCTCTGAGACAATGCAGAACGGGTTGGTTCGTGCGGATTCGAGTCCATAGTTGAAGTCAGCGATATGAAATGGGCTATGATGAAGTACTAAGTTGCACTAGAAACGGGAAGTGTATCGGTGGGCATAAGTTGTAGACTAGGTTGGGTGGAAGTCTTGGACTTGTCACTAGGTCAAGCTATTTTGGTTTGGGTTGTTGGAGGCGAGGGTCGGGTGCTGGGAGCACGCTGGGAGTGTCAGTCAGCAGAAAAATAAAAGTAGCGCAACGGAAGGAAGCCGCAAAGCCGAAGGTGGATGGTGCAGTCTTGGGAAGTCAATTTGGGTGGTGTCATGGGGATGCCACAAGCTGAGGTAGAAGTGAGTCAGTTGTTCATGTGGTTTCTTGGTGGAACAAGGCATCAAATGTGGGTTCAATGCCATGAGAATGTGGCAAGCCGAGTTGTTGGTTGCTGAGTTGGGGATCACCTTGGTGAAGTCAGGGACTTGCATTGAGGGCAGCTTGGAGCCAAGGTTGTGTAAAGTGATGAGTTTGCCAGGACGGAGAACATAATAACTCAGTATGTTCAGGAAAGGAATAGCTCAGCAGGAAGTCGAGTCTGTGGTGGCTCGCCACGTTGAAGTCTGGGACTTACAGCGTGAGTTGCATCTGAGTAAGGAGGATTCAGAAAGGTTGCAGCGTGGTGGTGGTTCGAACTCCTCAAACAGGTCTCCAAGGTTTGGGAGTGGGTAAGGATGTCCTACGCCATAGTGGTCCAGCGTTGAGGGCGTCGCTTGTTTTGAGTGGGGGAAAATGTAAGGGGATTTGGTTCCTCTTAGGGGCAGCTGGGGCTCCTTGATGCGAGTTGGAAGACCGACTTCAGAAAGATGGTTATGATTATGGTGTTGGGTGCTTCGGCACGGATCCGAGTTGTTAAGCGAGCCATGATGGCGAGCCCAAGTGATCTTTCCAGAGTAGGCGAGCTGTGCATGCAGCGAGCTGAGTTAAATGGGGTACCTAAGTGCCTTGCTTAGAGTATAGGGTGTAGGATGCGGTCGCGGACCGATCCGAGGTGAAATCGAAAGGGTTAGGCATGGAGTGCTGGGCCATGGGTGATCATGGAGCATGGAGATGCGTTGAGTCCCTTGGTAGGTTGCACAAAGGTGTAACTCTACTAGAGCGAATGGAAATCACTCAGGCGTGCGGGTGTGCAAGTGAGTCACCGTGGAGGTGCAATGTTGGTCACAATGGATGTGAAAGGCAGTGTTGTCCAGTGCGAGTCAAAATGGCAGAATGTGGGGGATCGGGTGAAATCTCAGTGTCTTCCTACGATGTGTTGGGATTCGTACAAATAGCTTATATAGTAGGGGTATGTCATTCGAATGGTGATGGCATATGGTGTGGAGTGGTCGTTGGGATCACGCACTGGGAATCCGAGTTGGATGTGGCTTGACGCACAATGGTCAGGCAAACTCGTTGCGCAATGGGCGAGCTACTCGGATGTCTTCCTTACGAGGGGTGAAGTAGATGTAACCTCGAGACAGGCTCATGCAGGCGAGCTGGTGTTCTTCATGGTTCTTAGGGGTGGCGAAGTGTCACCCCAACATGGGGAAAAGAGGAGTGGTTCATTGGTGAGCTTGGAGCTCTGTCACCTGGTGAAATGCAGGTAGCCAGGTCTAACATGGATCAGTTCCAAGGCACCTTGCTGAGGGAGTCGAGTGTTAGACCTCGTCGCACAATGGGCGAGACAAGTGCGGAGCTAGTCCCAACCCAGTGAAGCAGATTAGCTGGGGGACTCAACATGGGTCGATTCTAAGGCATGGCGCCGAGGGAGTCAGATTTTGGACTCATCGTAGCATTGGTTAGCTCTAAGGCTTGTCGCCGGGGGAGTTGGATGTTGCACTCATCTGGGATGAGGAGCTAGGGACGCATTGAGTGAGCCATGGATCCAAGCTGGTGCTAAGGTTGTCTGGGAGAAGCAGGGCGGATCTCAGAGGTGCCAGAAAGGGGTAGGATGCATCTAGAGTTGGGTGTATCCGAGTTGGAGCTAAGTCAGAGGTGATTTGGGTGCACCACCCTACAGGTTGGAATGTTGGTTGCAGCTGTGTAGAGGAAGGTAGCCAAGGGGTCTCAGGTGTTGCTTAGGGGGAGTCGTGGAGACAGAGTTGAGTTGGAATGAAGCTAGCATTCGCATAGTTGGGGGCAATGGAGATGTGTTGGTGAGTCCGGATCGAGCTTGCTGTGGGAACCAAGTGGAGAGTTCGTGGAAGAGCAAGTCATTGTGTTGGGATGCATGGGGTGTCTTGGATGTAGTGCAATGTGAGGGGTGGCTTAGGAAGTTGAAGTTTGTTCCAGGAGCAGTAGGAGAATGCAATGCAGAGCTGGGCTTGGGTATGCATAGGTTGGTCAAGAGTGCTCGGGGAGTGCAAGATTAGAGGGATCACCAATGGGGTATGAATGCAGTGGTGTGGAACCAGTCCAAGGGGAGCTCGGTGCTTGGAATAGTGTTGAGTGCAAGGTGGGTGAGTTAGTAGTTGGAGTCCAAATGGGGATGCAGAAGATGAAGACTCGAGTCAACCCACAAGAGTCTGCACATTGGGGTACAGTCAGTAGCCCAATTCAGTGGGCGAAGTGGTGTCGAAGGCAAGAGCTTAGTTGGGTGAGCTGGAGGCAAGAAGTGTTGAACCGTCAGGAGGGCATGTAGCTTTGGGGTAGGTGAGCCGAATGGAGGTGAGGTGAGCTGAGTTGGGAGTAGCTTTCATGGAGGCCAAGTGTTGGGTTGTATTGATCTGGAAGCATTCAGTCAGTGAAACGCATTGGTGTCGAGCTAAGTGCTCATCCAAGGAGTCAACATGGGTTGCAGTCAGAGCATGGGAGTGAAGAGGCGTTGAAGGGGTGGTATGGGTCACTCCGGAGCCAGGGTTCAAGTGTTGGGCTGAATATGCAAGTCGAGTTCTGGAGGGGAGCTCGCAGGAGTTGGAAGGCGTATTCTGTGGGTCAGAAAGGGCTAGTCCGAAGAGGGAGTCACAAGTATGACTTGGCAGTGCCGCACGGGGGTTGGAAACTCTGATGTTGGAGAATCAAAAAAAGTTGGTCCTTTGGCCAGCCCCCTGACAGCTTATATAGGGGACATGTGTCATTTGGCATGGCCCCCCTCTGCGCCCCACAAGCGTGACAGCGATGCTGCTTGAACAGATGAAGGATTGTGCGGTCGGTTTTAATTGAGCATTATCATAGTCATGCTTGAGGGGCACGCAGGTCACCCGATACGAATGCATGCAGTACACCAGATTCCTGTGCAGTGGGTCCCTTGACATCCTAGAACGGTCTCGGCATTGGATGAAACTCGCGAACACGGGCGGCACTGGTAGCCATTCAGAAATTGTCCATGTAATGCCCAAGTAGGGGACTTTGATGGATACACTACACAGGAATCCCTTGTACTGCATAAGGCCGGGTCTCTCTATTGCTATGCGGCGGCTCTCTTGCGATCTCCCAATTGTCCCGGTAGCGGATACGACTCAAAATAGGGGAGGCACACTGGTAGCCTTTCCTGAAGTTTTCCGGGACCAAGTAGGGGATGACTCGGGAGCCTTCGTTTAGCGGTTGGGTCACCGGGGTTGGGTCCAGTTTACGAGCGCTAACTGCTTTTGAAAAAAAGTCAGAAATCGGGGGCCTTGGATGTTTCTCGGTGTCATCCTACCGATGCCTGGGATTCGTACAAATAGCTTATATAGGGGACATGTGTCATTCGGCATGCCCCCCTGCACGCCCCTCAAGCGTGACCGCGATGCTGCTCAAACAGATGAAGGATTGTGCGGTCAGTTTTAATCGAGCATTATCGCGGTCACACTTGAGGGGCGCGCAGGTCGCCCTAGAAGAATGCATGTAGTACATCGGATTGTTGTGCAGTGGCTCCCTCGATGTCCTAGAATGGTCTCATCATCAGACAAAACTCACAAACACGGGCGGCACTGGTAGCCATTTGAAAATCATCCATGTCGTGCCCAAGTAGGGGACTTCGACGGATACACTGCACAGGAATTGTAGACACCTAAAAATGGTCTGGAGAATCTAATTAATGGAATACGACTTATTTGATTAATTAATCTTAAATTCTTCTACTTAGTAAATAAATAAAAATATTTATTTATATTAAGTTCATTTATAATTCTTCTATTTTCCTCTCCTAATTAAATAAACAAAATTAAAAACTTTGTTTTATTTAATTATTATCATTTTCATCATATTATTTCTCTCTTAATTAAATAAACAAAATTAAAAACTTTGTTTTATTTAATTAGTATCATTATTTCTTCTATCTTAAAATTAATACACAATTTAAATAAATTGTGTTATTTAAAATCACATTTCTTCTTAATTAAATAAAGATTGCTAAAAATCTTTTATTTAATTATCATTCTCCTTTTAATTTAATAAAACAAACCCTATAGTTTGATTTATTAAATTATTTATTCCTCCTTTTGCTAAATTTAAATAAATTAAAAATATTTAAATTTATGCATAAAATTTGCACTATTCACTCACCAATAAATATTTATTTCTCACCAATCAAATTAATGGCACTGCCATTCACGGGAAAGCTTCAGAAAAAATTTGCAGGAAGTTCTCTCAACAACCTTCCACCCACCTTCCCTCTTATCTTGCCTGGTGTTTTCATGGGGAGAAACCATTCTCCATGATCAGCTCCTTCTTCTCATCCCAAGCCTTTAGATTCTCCAGAAGAAATCACAGCCCCTCATCCCGGTTTCCTGTGCAATTGTGCTGCCGTGAAAGCTATAAATACAGCTCTTGGGCTACACAAAAAGGATCCTAACTTATGCAATTTTACTCTGCAGGTTTCCAAACATTCAAGCATTCCAGCAATCAAGTTTTAGGATCAATCCATCAAGCTTTCTTCAGCACTTCATAGTTTTTCAATCATGGCTGTTTACAGTAGTTTATTTCTCATGAATTTTACTGTAGAATCATCTTAGTTGCATTATAGAATCATAATAGATTAATTCTCATTCTCTAAGTGTCACTCAATAGTTTAATTAGCTTACGAATCTGAGAGCTAAGTAAATTAGAGAAGTCTTTAGAGTTAGAGAGCAATAGGATAAATTTCTGTAGATTTTGTATTTTAATTTAGTTTAAATTTCTTAATCTTAGATGCAATATCTTATTTAGAAGTGTAGATGCATTGTTTATTTCATTTTTCCCCTTCTACCACTTATAAAATGGCACCCACTGTGGGGCAATACCCCATATTTTGCTAACTTTTTGAAAATCTTGTCGTACAGGTATCGGCGTGAAAGTTTTCGCGGGATCGAGAGTTTTTGCAGCGCGCCGAGATTCTATTTTAGCACGCCGGGTTCCTGTTCCAGCGCGCCCGGTTACTGTTCCAGCGTGCCGGGTTTCTGTTCCAGTGCGCCAGGTTACTGTTACAGTGCGCCTGGTTTCTGTTCCAGCGCACCACTTTTTCTTCTTTAAAAGCATTTCTTTCATCTGGATCCGACGCGTCCACGGCCAGTTTTTATTTCTGTCTTTTCTATTTGGTTAAAATTTACCAATCCTAGGATAGAAACAATAAAATTTACCAATCATAGGATAGAAATGGAGTAAAATTTACCAATCCTAGGATAGAAACATCACACTTCTTTTTGAGGTTTTAAAATTGAACATCTTGCTTGTCATGGAGCAATATCTCCATTAGAAGTAAATCATTTGTCTTTTGGGTTTAAAAAGAACAACATTTTGCTGTGATTGGGTGATAGGTTTATGCTCTCCCCTTAACTGGGTGCATCAGAATACCAGACTCACCATTTACTTTATGCAATTTTATGCTTTCTTAAAACCTTTAGACAGGCCTGCCGTAGTGGGAAAAAGTACTCACCCTACGGGAACGACCTGAGTGGGGACAGCCAAAAGCCATGGTATTCCAACCCACTTTAAAATTTATGTGAATTTGGGGAAACCCTCTTTCAACGGAAGTGCGCAGGATAACCATCCCCAAAATATTTGTTTTAAAGATTGGGAGGTCTCTCGAGGGAGTTTATCCATTTGCCGCTCCGAACGGAAACCCTATCTAAGAGCCTAGAAATAGAAGCACGCCTGTTAGTTTCCAAACATTGTAATACTCGGCGGTGCAGGGGCGGGGAAGAATCTACCCTCAAGCACTCACCATATAATTGCCAAGGACTGTTTGCTCAGGGGATCCGGTATCCACTTCCGTCACTCTGAGTACGCACCTGGAAAAGACAAAAACACGGGTGCCCTCTAGGGGGTGACATGGCTGTGTGAGTCGACGCAATTCCAAGCTGTGGGCCGTTCGAGTATATAACGATGACCTTTTGTCTCTAGGAGTGAGTCTATTTGAATTGTCTTATCTTGTTATCAAACCAGTAAAAATCAAGAAGAATCATTGATTCTTGAGAACATACACTACTTGTTTAGATTCTAGGATTTTAAATACAACCATTCTATTCTTGATTGCTGTGTTTTCTATCATTAAACTCAGATAAGATCATCATAAAAATCCTAAAAATCAAAGCACTTGTGGATTTCTCATGATTCGAGATTGGGTATCCACCAAGTTTGTCAAGAAATCTCTTGCCAAACGAATCCGAAAACCAAAGAGGACACTTGCATACAAACAACTCCTAAGAAAACAAAGATTTCTATATCAAAGCAGGAAAGTTCTACTCCAACATAGAACTTTTATTCATAGGTATCACGATTTCTCTAGAGGTTATACAGACGACTACGCCGTAGCTCCCTTAGATTCACAAGCATATTTCCAAAGAAGAGCTCTTAGGCAACACCACAATCATAGTCAGAGAATTCATCCAGAATACATCCCACAACCCACCATCCAATATGATACTAGACCCAGTGAGTTTCATAGAATAAGATAGTTTTTCTCTGTCTTAAACCCCTTAAGGTCATAGTTTTAGTGCGCCCGGTATCTATTTTAGCGCACTCGGTATCTGTTTTAGCGCTCTTGATTTCTGTTTCAGCGCGCGTTGGTCTCTGTTTTAGCGTGCCCAGTCTCTATTCCAGTGCACTTGGTCTCTGTTTTAGCGCGTACGATATCTATTTTAGCGCGCCCAGTCTCTGTTTCAGCGTGCCCGGTATCTGTTTCAGCGCGCCCAGTCTCTGTTTCAGCGCACCCGGTCTCTGTTTTAGCGCGCCATAAAACCCGAAAAATGGAGAGTTAATAGGACATTCTGTGAGCTTTCCCATATCGAATACAAGGTTCCCATCAGTTCAAAACATTTTTTTTCATAGTCCAGAACACTTAAGTCATGCAAAATAAAAAAGCTTTACCCCTACACCTAGATCTTGCAGCATCTTACATAGTGTCATTTTCACCAAAATTTGATTTTTTCTGTCAAAGTTTCCCCATCAAGGATTCTATCATCCTTTCATCATGAAACTAGATAAGATGAAATCATATTTTAAAACAACAACCTTGGCACTTATCCAATCAAATCCAAGATCAAAGTCTAGAGTAAACTTTAAACGTTTGTATGCCTATTTTCACATGAGCAGCATATCAAAAACAACAAGAACAAGAAAATGAAAAAAATAGCAGCCATGGCTGAAGAAAACCCTTGGGAACGATATAGCAACACTGATCCTCTTATTAACTCGCATCAGAAAGAAATAACTGCGGAGGAAATCGAGAAAGTTCAACAAGACCCTCATTTCCATAAATTTATGGAAAAGATGCTAGAGCAAGACATGGAAAAGTATCTTCTACTACTAGCTGACAAAGGTGCTAAACTTCCTAAAGACTTTGATGTCAATCAACTCAAGGAAACAACCACACCTAACTCAACTAGTATAGAAAATCCAAATCAAATAGATGCTTTGACAAGACAAATCCAATAATTGCAACTACAATTCCAAAATATCCAACAAGGGCCCACAAAGAGATATCTATTACAAGACATTTGCCCTTATCCATTTGACTCAAGCATTAACATGATACCATTTCCAAGGTATTGTGAGTACCCAACATACAACAAGTATAATGGAAGAACCGATCCATTTGATCACGTACAAGAATTTTGAGCCATGAGCATAGAGTTCGCACACGAGGACTCTTACCTACTACGATTATTTCCAAGGAGCCTAGGAAACACTTGCATGGAGTGGTTTTCTAAATTAGAACATGGGATTCAATCCTTTGAGGAATTAATCAATAGGTTCATAACACACTTCTCATTCAACATCCAACATGGGGTAACCTTAAAAGAACTTTACAACACCAAACAAGCAAAGGGTGAAAAATTTCTTTCCTTTCTCCAACGATGGAGAAGGCTATTTGCTAAATACCCTAGATCTATTCCTGAAGAGGAGAAGATAGAGATGTTCATTGATAACTTAGTAGATGACATGAATTATAGATTGGACTTACAATGTCCATCCACATTTGAACAAGTTATCGAAAAGGGACTCAAAATTGAAGAGGCTCTAATCAAAAGAGGAACAATCAAACACTTCATTGAAGGTTCAAGCAATAACCATTCCTCTAACAGCAACAACGAAAAGCCAAGATTTTGGAAAAAGAACAAGAATACTGATACCATGATCGATACACATGCACCTAAACCAGTATTCACCTTGAAACCAACTACTACAAACAAACAAAACAATGGTTTTAATGTCAAACAAAGTAGTGATCAAGGAAATAATCAAAACAGTGGAGAAACAAAAGCCCAATCATTCCAATGACCCTCCAATAAAAGAAAATTCACACCGTTAGGACAATCATTGGAATCAGTCCTCAAGGAACTTTTAAACGAAAAACTCATTCAAGTGCAAGAGGCTAGAAATTGGGACCCTCACGTCAAACCATCATGGTGGAATGACTTACATTACTGTCACTATCATCAAAATAAAGGTCACATGACTAAAAATTGTTGGCAATTAAAACATGCGGTACAAGACCTCATAGATCAAAAGAAAGTATTTGTAGAGGGCCCTCAAACAAACAAAGATCATACAACATTCAAAAATCCTCTACCCAATTATCAGAAGGGAGAATCTTCTTCCACAAACACCAAAGGTAAGAACCTTGGTTATGTTTATGACGCAACAATCCTTTGTTTTTCTGCTGCCAAAGAGGATGAAGAGTTATGCAATCAAATCAATCAGAACAATGACATTACATCTACCAATTTGGTACAACATATGGACAAATCCGAAAACCAAATCAATGTAGTCACACTCAAAGGGAATCAAGAGTACCAACCGGTTAATGCCACAACAAGGGCATAATCCAAAGTTATATTGAAAGGAGCATCAATATCATCCCCATCAGTGGATCCCCCCTCCAATCAATATAATCTCATCGATCAATTGTAGAAAATACCAGCACAAATATCAATCTTGGAACTTTTGAAGATTTCCCCATCACACAAAGAGGTTCTTGAACAAGCTCTTGTATCAACTACAGTACCTAACAATCTGGATGTGTGTCAATTCCAAGCTATGGTGGGACATCTATCTGCACCTCATTGCCTTTCATTTTCTGAACATGATGATGTATCACTCACCCACCCACATAATTTCGTCCTTCACATTGAAGTCCTTATCCACAAACATCGTGTAAAACGTGTCCTGATAGATGGAGGGGCTGGTTTAAATATTTGTACCTTAAAGCTGATTCGTGCACTAGGATACTCAGATGAAGCCATTGATACAAGAAGAAAAATCACAATCAAAGCATATGATGAAGAAGAAAGGTCCTCTAAAGGATTGATCATATTACCCATTCAAGTTGGGCCTATTGTCCAAAAAGTGGTTTGCCAAGTCTTAGATAGGGAACTGACATACAACATATTGTTGGGACGCCCTTGGATCCATGATATGCAAGCAGTACCTTCTACCTATCATCAATGCCTGAAATTTCCCGTCAATGGACAGGAGGTAACAATCACAACAAACTATAATGACACCCAATCTTGTCATACATTGAAGACATCTCAGGATACATTCATACCTAACAATAGAGAAGTTGGCACATCAGATAGTGAGCAACAGCAGAGCTTCATTTCAAAGTGGCTTCCAAAACAACAAAAATCACAAGAGATAAGGGTGGCACAATCTAACTCTTCAAATGTTGAAGAACAATTGGCTCCACTCTCACATCAATTCACCAAGGAAGTATAGATAAGTGACAAAGGAATAAGTGAATATGGTGTTGGACACTCATTTCATCTATCACAAATGTTACCCTCCTTACAAACATATGGACCGCCATCTACAAACACCCACACTTCAAAACAATCTACAACAGCATTAGATGGCAGATTTGTAAAAGCTGGGAGCTTAGATGAATAATCAGAAGATAAGGCCATACTAAATTGGCTTTGTAAGGATGAGGAAGCCCCCGCTTCCACAAGTAACATCATAGAGACAACTCAATACGGGAAAGGAAAAACTATTCTTGAGAAGATGGGATATTCAGGACAGGGACCTCTTGGGTTAAGGAAACAAGGCATAACAGAACCAATCTAGCCTCTTACACTCCAACATAAGGATAAAACTGGACTAGGACACATAGAAAAAGCAAGAGCAGAAATCACCAATAAAACTGTGGAGCGTATTCTTCGAATAAGAGATAATTCTGAAACAGATTCAAATGAGTATGAGTGGGACAACTTATCAAAAGTTTCCTATGAAGATATTCAGATTGACATTATCAAAAAGTATACCCCCAATCATGAGGAGGGTCAAAGCTCAAGTTTTAATCCTATTGTCTTTGAAACACAAAATTTTGATGACTCAAGTGAAGATGAACGGACATCGATTGAGATAAATGATGTGGAAGAAAATACCTTTGTAGGCCTCGACATAACCACAGACAACCTGGATGACATTTCCGTCCGAGCTTTCACAATCGCCGACCTCAACCCATCTAATGATTCGTTTCCTTTACTACATCCCGAACTTATCGAATGGGAACCCCAACATCCTATCAATCTCCCTGTTTTTGACAATGACTCCTCCATTATTAACTACCTTTGCTGTGAGGAATCTGATACTTGTTCTACCAATACTTTTTTAATGACGCTTTTAGGCAGGAGGATGCCAAGCCTTCCAGTTGCAAAAATATGAAAGAAAAAAATGGATCTAATGGTGAAAACCATTCTATGGCAGTATTTGATCCTAAAATAGTAAAAATAAAGAACGCATCCGATGGCGAAAACCTCATTGAGGCACCAAAGGATGGAAGGTTTGACATCCTCCCGCAACATTACCATGAAAGATCATCAGTGTTGATAGAACCCACACAGTCTATTAATATTGGCACAACAGAGAAAGCAAGAATACTACACCTGGCCGCATCCATGACAGATACAGAAAAGCCATATTTTATCAAATTCTTTGAAGAACGATGCATCAATTTTGCTTGGTCATACTCTGACATGCCAGGCTTGGACACAGATCTCATTATGCATCACTTATCCTTACCAGCTGGCACTAAACCAGTAAAACAGAAGCTGAGAAAAATGCATCCACATGTTGCATTATTAGTGAAAAATGATTTGAAGAAATTACTAGATGCTGGATTCATCAGATCTATTGATTATGCAGAATGGATATCCAACATTGTACCTGTTTCAAAGCCAGATAACACCATTAGAATATGTACTGATTTTCGGGATTTAAATAAGGCATGTCCAAAGGATGATTTTCCTTTGCCAAACATAGACATGATTGTAGATCTCACAGCCGGTCATCAAATGCTATCACTCATGGATGGATTTTCAGGATACAATCAAATCAAGATAGCCCCTGAAGACCAGGAGAAGATAGCATTTACATGTCCATGGGGCACCTTTTGCTGGAATGTCATGCCTTTTGGGTTAAAGAATGCAGGAGCTACATACCAGCGAGCTATGACAACAATCTTCCATGATATGATGCACACCTTCATGGAGGACTATGTGGATGATATCTTAGCAAAGTCTTACACCAGGGAAGGACATCTAGAAATATTGGCCAAAATATTCGACAGGTTGGAAAAATTCAAAGTCAGATTGAATCCTAAGAAATGTGCCTTTGGAGTAACATCAACAAAACTCCTAGGATACATAGTTTCTACAAAGGGAATTGAAGTAGATCCAGCAAAAGTCGAAGCCATTATGGAAATGCCACCTCCTAAGAATATCAGTACATTAAGATCTCTACAAGGCTGACTACAGTCCATCAGAAGATTCATCTCTCAACTGGCAGATCAGTGTCATCCATTTAACCATCTTTTGCATAAAAATGTGCCTTTTAAATGGGATGAACAGTGTGAGAGTACTTTCAATCAAATCAAGCATTATCTGATGACACCACCAATCTTGGTACCACCCAGCGAAGAAAAGCCATTGTTGCTATATATCGCAACAACAAATATTTCTTTAGGAGCCTTGCTATCACAAGAGGATAAAGAAGGAAAAGAACAGGCAATATACTATATCAGCAGGACACTCAATGGACATGAAGTAAACTACACCTTCATTGAAAAATCATGCTTAGCAGTAATATTTGCAACACAAAAATTGTGACATTATATGCTCACTCACACTATCAAGCTCATTGCAAAAATTGATCCTCTCAAGTATTTACTGAGCAAAGCAGCTTTAACAGGAAGGTTAGCAAAGTGGGTCATGCTCCTCAGTGAGTTTGATATTCAATATGTTGAAAGGCGAGCTATCAAAGGACAAATCATCGTCGATCAATTAGCAGAAGCTCCATTATCAGACAGTCATCCTATGACCATGGAATTTCCCGATGTAAATATCCTCAATATTACAACACAACCATGGCAACTCTACTTCGATGGATCCTACACACAACATGGATCAAGGGCAGGAATTCTATTTGTCACACCTCTTGGGCACACAATCCCGCGATCATATAGGCTTACCTTCCATTGCACTAACAATGTGGCAGAATATGAAGCTTTGATCCTTGGAATTAAAGTGGCTATTGAATGGAAAATCATAGAACTACAGGTGTATGGAGACTCCCAGTTAATCATCTACCAAGTCAACAATGATTACCAAACTAAGGATGACACACTGATTTTGTACAAGAGGCTGGTGGATGATCTAAGAAAATACTTCATAGAAATCAAATTTGAGCAGATACCAAGATCAGAGAACAAAGCAGCGGATGCCATGGTCACAATAGCATCTCTTCTACAAATGCCTGAAACACAAGATCGTTATTGATTTATTGTAGAACAAGTATCAAATCCTGCATACGCAAATCCCAAATCTCAAACCATAAGCCTTTTGGATAGTGCCCAATCCTCCATTTATGGAGACATTTATGCTTATCTGAAAGATAATATCTTACCACCAGATCTTTCTCGCAACCAAAAGCGCAACTTCATACGCCAATCCACCAAACATACTATTATTGCCAACACCCTTTACCGTCGAGGCCTAGATGGTACTCTCTTATGTTGTTTAGAACATGACGAATCCGCTTCCGCTTTACACGAGGTCCATGAAGGAATTTGTGGAACACATTCAAGTGGATTATCTTTAGCCAAGAAACTCCTTCATTTGGGGTATTACTGGCCACACATGGAACAAGAATCTTATCAGTTTGTCAAAAGATGTTCAAAATGCCAGATCCATGGCAATCTTATACATGCACCAGCACAGGAGTTGCATCCATTTGCAACTACATGGCCTTTCTGTCAGTGGGGATTAGACCTGGTAGGGAAAATTCACCCATCTTCATCTAATGGACACAAGTTCATTATCACAGCAACCGAATATTTTACAAAATGGGTGGAGGCAGTTCCTTTAACCACAATCACTGGAAAGCAAATATCATCTTTCATTCTTAATTATCTCATTTGTAGATATGGGATACCCCAGTCAATCATCACAGATAATGGCAGGCCTTTCAAAAACCAAGACGTCCAAGAGCTGTGTGAAAAGTTCCACATTCAACATCGCTTTTCAACCCCGTATTACCCTCAAGGTAATGGGCAGGCAGAAGCTTCGAACAAAACAATCCTAAAGATTCTCAAGAAGACTGTAAATGAAGTGGGACGTGATTGGCACGTTCAGCTAAATCCTGCTCTTTGGGCTTACAGGACTAGTATCAGAACACCAACAGGAGCTACACCATATGCTCTTGTCTATGGATCAGAAGCAATACTACCTATTGAGGTAGAAATTCCATCCCTTCGAGTCTCACTAAAGGGACTCATTTCAGATGAAGATTATAGGGTCTCTAGACTTCAGGAATTAGAGCTACTTGATGAACGTCGACAACAAGCTGTCAATCATTTGACAGCCTATCAACAAAGGATGTCTAGGAACTATAATCATAGGGTTAAGCCTAGAGTCTTCCAGATCGGAGACTTGGTCCTACGGGAAAACCCTAGAAATCAAGCAGACAGAGAAAAGAAGGGAAAGTTTGAACCTAACTGGATAGGACCTTATGTCATCATATCAGTCTATGGATCAGGAGCATACCGACTGTCTACACCAGAAGGAGACATGTTGGAGGAGCCCATGAACAGCATTCATCTCAGGCGATTCTACACTTGAGGATACCTAGTGCACGGTCAATAAAGTTGTCTTGATGAAAACCTGGCAAACAGGCGTCATGATGACAGAAAAAGGAAAAAAAATAAAATAATAATAATAAAAAATAATAATAATAAAAATACAAAATACAAAGGAAAATGAAAGAGGACACAATAAAAAAAAACAAGTGATGAAAACCTGGCAAACAGGCGTTACTTGTGATTTTCACCAAACTCCTCTATCTACTGGGTACAGTGTTGTTACGATTGTTTCCTTTCATATCATTTCCGTCTATCAGTTGAGATTATCACTATCCATATCGTAGCAGGGATACCATGTTTTACCCTAGCTTGGGGGCAACATCCTAGTGTTATCTAGTACAAGTAGACTTTCCGCTTGCATGGAAGGACAGTCAAACATGACAACATCAAGTGGCAATCCACCAAAATCCAAAAACATCAGAAAATCCAAAATCCAAAAACATCAGAAAATACACCAAAATCCAAAAACATCAGAAAATCCAAAATCCAAAAACATCAGAAAATCCAAAATCCAAAAACATCAGAAAATCCAAAATCCAAAAACATCAGAAAATCAAAATAGAGTCTACATCAGTCAAAAGTGGAGTCTGTGTCAGTCGAACTACGTGGTCTCTACGTGTATAACGTAGGCAAGACTAATCTTTGATCAGTCCCCGAGACCCCTAGGATAGGTCTTTAGGTCACATCATTTGGTCAAACGTTTGGGAAAATCATGCACACATCAGCACACACATCTCAACACTGATGATCTAATCTGAATAATGATTTGAAAATACATTAAGTAGAATTCGAATTGTTGTGCTTTTTATCATTTGATTATCATTTCTTTGGAGCAACTCAATGATGTATTGAACTAGAGAAGTAAGGAAGAAGAATGATACCTTTTCTTTGTTTGCTGTTTGTGAGTTAGTCATTATTATTTTGTGAATTGTCACGGGAAGTGCTCTACCAAGTATCATGGATGACATTCTGATTCACTTAAGAAAATGATTAATTCTTGTTTGTTTATGCAAGAAATGCTCAGGTCATCATTGGTCTATCTTATACCATGATGCTTGTGTTCGCTTGCAATATCAAAAATCATGAAAGAAATACTTAGGTCATCATTGGTCTATCTCATATCATTGATGCTTGTATTCGCTTTCAACATTTTAAAATAAAGCTCAGTGATGATACAAAGCAGAATAAAATGATTATTGAAATGACACTTAGATTTGCATTGATAAAATAGGCATTTGCATGGTTAACATAGATTACATTCATAATAATACATCTGCAGAGTACTAGTAGCACAAGTTACAATGATTCATTCACAAATGATGTTATCTTTTCTTATTTAAGACTGAGTATACTTGACACATGCAATTTTCATAATCAACATGCATATAGGATCATCTCTTCATCTCATCATAAATTCACAATAAAAAATCTCATTTCGTGATATCATATACACGTTATGTTACACCATTCATTTTTACGTTTACATCATCACATTATAGCATTCCATCTCATCTATCATTACATACTCATACATCATTATATTTTATTTACATTTCCATTCATCATCCATTTACATTTCATTTACATTTACATTTACCATCACATTTATCATTCATCATTCATTTCACTTATCATTCATATCTATCATTACGTTCACATCATCACATTATTGCATTCCATCTCATCTATCATTACATATCCATACATCATTACATTCACATTTCCATTCATCATCCATTTACATTTCATTTACATTTTCATTCATCATTACATTTTTACATACCATTTACAATTCATTACATCATTTCATTTATCACTTATCACATATTCATTTATCACTATCATTACATTTCCATACATCATTACATTAACATCACGTTTTATCTATCATACATTACATCTCATTAAGAAAAGAAATACATCATCAGTATCATTTCACATCATCATTACTGCATCCATCACATCAATACATCATAAAATCAATGCATCCATCACATAAAACACATAAAATCATGTCATAAATCAATCGAACCGCTGCACATATATATCTCATCAAGTGTAAAGTATACAATGAAGTCTGAAAAGAATGAAAATAACATCATGTCAAAAAAGGCTTTATCAATCTCTCAATGGGTACACATAGAATCTCAAGTAGTACTCCCACCAGAAGGAGCAGGTCTAGCACCAATATTGGTACCACCACCAGACGTCCTAGGATCTCTCTGATCTCTCGGAAGAGGTTGTGTCACACCTCTGCTCACTATCCTCGATCGAGTCCTCTCTGAGCGCGACTGAGCATAGCTAACTCTCTGCTCTGGGGGGAAAAACTCATGGTAGCGGCTCTGGTAGAACTCAATCTCAGCACCTGCCCACATGGCGTCTCGCATATAATCCACTACAGAAGTCCCATCTGCCACTCTCTGTAACCTCTCTGCAGTCGCCTATGCTGTCTCAGCTGTCCGTCTAATGGTATCCTGCTCTGAAATCAAGGCTCTGATCTGTGCCTGGGCTATGGACAACTGTGCTCGTAATCCTGTCACCTGAGCTTGTGCGGTCACTGCTGCCTGTAAAGCCCCATCTCTCTCACTAATCAGAGATGTGATCTGGGTGAGCAGTAGCTAGCTGTGCCTGCGTCTGAGCCTGAGTCTGAGCTAATAAACCCTGCACCTGTGCTAACTATCCCTGCAATGTCTGCACCTGCACCTGTAAACCTGCAATCTCGGATCTGTCGATGAAGACGTAACGCACCTCTTACGAGGCACTGGAGGATGGCTCGATGAAACTATACGCTGGGACCCCTCCCATCTCCACCATCATCGTCACTACTATCATCACTGCTATCAGAGCTCTCATCACTATCGGTCTCCGAGATGCTCTCCACATCCACATCAACATCCTCCTCTCTACCCCGTCTCTGACCAACCTGAACACCCCCTGCTGGTGCTACTGCCGGTGCCACCGGTGCTACTGCTGGTGCTGCCGCTGGTACAGGTGCTGGCTCATCTGGAATAGCGATCCGTGGAGGAGGATGTAGAGCCAGATACTCTCCATACTCAGGAGTAATAGGCACCTCGACAATATCCCGCCGAACATCCCATGCTGATGGCTGTAGAGCACGGTAACCCTCAACAAGTGCCCCGTAAGGCAAGCTGGGACCCCAGTCAGGAACATCAATCCGTCGCCATCCATAATGTGCTACACCCAATGGCATGCACTGCACAATACCATACTGTCTATACACATGACGAAATAGGAACCGCTCGAAAACCCTAGGGCTCTTCCCGATCAAATACATGGAATCAGACAAGAACCCCAACTCAATATCATCATCATCCCAGGCATCACAGTTTAGGTACGGACGCCAGGTCACTGCCTCTATATCATCAACGATTAGTCTCCAATACTCAAGCTTACCCATCATATGTTGGGTAGGCCTGCCTCTATATCAAAATATATATGGCCTCGTCGCTGGTCTGGCCAACACTGGTACGGGACGCGTAACAACAATATGCTCCCAGGCCCATACCTGGAGAAGGGTAGCCCCTGCAGATAAACTACTGCTGCTGAGATATACTATCTAATGCAAATCATGATATAACTGGGCAAGCATGCACATGCCCCATGCATATCTCGTCCTATGGACCACCAGGCCCTCTAGCACATGACCCCATCCAAGCGATAGACCCTTTGACCTCTTATCAGGACAAAGGAATCCACCAATGAAACCTGCCAAAACTGAAGGAAGATGAGCATACGACTCATATATATCTATCCATGGGATCCACTCTCCTGCAATGTGGGGATCCTGAAAGGCTCTCTGCATGGCCTCTACACCGCCAACCTCCTCTGAATCATGAACCACGATCTCACCAACAAAGGGAATACGAAGAATACGCCATACATCGTCTGGCGTCACAGTCATCTCGCCAGTAGGTAAGTGAAAGGTGTTGTGGTCACTATGCCACTGCTCTGCCAACACTGTCAATAGACCCCTATTGAGTCTAATATGGGGCATGTCAAGTAAAGTCGCCAAACCATAAGCAGCAATATGCTGTCTCTCATTAGGTGACAGTCTTGGTATCATATCAAATGGCCACGGGAACTTCTCTCACACCTGGATGACATCTAACTGCTCCTATACTCATACAAAACAAAACATTTTAATCAGAATATCACAAGATCATCAAATTTTCTAAACATTGTGCTTTTACCTATCAACCTATCAAATCATCAGGGAACCCTCATCTATAATTGGGTTCAATCATTCAAAATGCATAATTATTCCTCGCCTATCATGAGGGTAATTATTATCAATCAATAGATCTCGCTCATCATGAGATCAATTCCCACATATTTTAGTCAAAATCAAACTAAAATAGATGGAATCAAAAACAAATCGACGAAAATCAAATTGCACAATGCTACATCAATCTATACCAAAAGCGCTATAAAATCAACCTAACGCGCTAAAAATTTTGGCATGCTACAAAACCCACCAGGCGCGCTACAGATCTGACCCTGTGCGCTAAAATATCTGGCGCGCTACAAAATTTCACTGAAGCGCTGCACAACTGACCCTGCGCGCTAAAAATTCTGACGTGCTACAGAACTTACTAGACGCGCTACGCTATTGACCGGATGCGCTAAAACTATGACACGCTACAAAAAAACACGGGCGCGCTACACCGCGTTTAGTGCGCGCTAAAACTCTAAAAACATGCAAAAAACATCAAAAATAAAGGCACAAATTTCGAGGACAAGTTGAGGTACATACCAGAGGTCCATAGTCGGTTGGACGCTGATGATGGCGCACACGCTCGAGTCGGTGGGTGTAGTATGGGATCGGCATCCTAGCTCTGAATACTCTGGAGGGTCTCTATCTCACGGTTGTCAAAGTCAATGCACAAATGACTTTTGAAAATGACCTTTGGAGCATTTATAGGCTATTTTTGGGGGATTTTAATGGGATTTATTTATTCTTGTCAATCACTGGGGCATTTACAATCTTGTCAGGAGATAAATTGTTTCTTCATCAATTCATCATCAAACCATCATAAAAATTCAAAATTTTTAAAAATTCATAAAAAATCCAAAATTCATCAATTTATCTCCCGAGGGGGCATATATCATTATCATTTCGGAATTCAACATCTGGGGCAAGTCTGGGGCATGCTTTGAAACCTTCCGTCAATACTGGCAGCTGAAGCAAAATCATTCTTTGAAGCACTGTGTAAACACATCACTTCAAAGAGGGGCAAAATGTAGACACCTAAAAATGGTCTGGAGAATCTAATTAATTGAATACGACTTATTTGATTAATTAATCTTAAATTCTTCTACTTAGTAAATAAATAAAAATATTTATTTATATTAAGTTCATTTATAATTCTTCTATTTTCCTCTCCTAATTAAATAAACAAAATTAAAAACTTTGTTTTATTTAATTATTATCATTTTCATCATATTATTTCTCTCTTAATTAAATAAACAAAATTAAAAACTTTGTTTTATTTAATTAGTATCATTATTTCTTCTATCTTAAAATTAATACACAATTTAAATAAATTGTGTTATTTAAAATCACATTTCTTCTTAATTAAATAAAGATTGCTAAAAATCTTTTATTTAATTATCATTCTCCTTTTAATTTAATAAAACAAACCCTATAGTTTGATTTATTAAATTATTTATTCCTCCTTTTGCTAAATTTAAATAAATTAAAAATATTTAAATTTATGCATAAAATTTGCACTATTCACTCACCAATAAATATTTATTTCTCACCAATCAAATTAATGGCACTGCCATTCACGGGAAAGCTTCAGGAAAAATTTGCAGGAAGTTCTCTCAACAACCTTCCACCCACCTTCCCTCTTATCTTGCCTGGTGTTTTCATGGGGAGAAACCATTCTCCATGATCAGCTCCTTCTTCTCATCCCAAGCCTTTAGATTCTCCAAAAGAAATCACAACCCCTCATTCCGGTTTCCTGTGCAAATGTGCTGCCATGAAAGCTATAAATACAGCTCTTGGGCTACACAAAAAGGATCCTAACTTATGCAATTTTACTCTGCAGGTTTCCAAACATTCAAGCATTCCAGCAATCAAGTTTTAGGATCAATCCATCAAGCTTTCTTCAGCACTTCATAGTTTTTCAATCATGGCTATTTACAGTAGTTTATTTCTCATGAATTTTACTATAGAATCATCTTAGTTGCATTATAGAATCATAATAGATTAATTCTCATTCTCTAAGTGTCACAATAGTTTAATTAGCTTACGAATCTGAGAGCTAAGTAAATTAGAGAAGTCTTTAGAGTTAGAGAGCAATAGGATAAATTTATGTAGATTTTGTAGTTTAATTTAGTTTAAATTTCTTAATCTTAGATGCAATATCTTATTTAGAAGCGTAGATGCATTGTTTATTTCATTTTTCCCCTTCTACCACTTACAGTAATCCCTTGTACTGCATGAGGCCGGGTCTCTCTATTGCTATGCAGTGGCTCTTGCGATCTCCCAAAGGTCCCTGTAGCGGATGCGGCTCAGAATAGGGGAGGGGCACTAGTAGCCTTTCCCGAAGTTTTTCGGGACCAAGTAGGGGATGACTCGGGAGCTGCCGTGTAGCGGTTGGGTGGCCGGGGTCAGGTGCAGTTTTTGAGCACCGACTGCTTTTGAAAAAAAGTCAGAAATCGGGGGCCTTGGACGTTTCTCGGTGTCATCCTACTGATGCCTGGGATTCATACAAATAGCTTTATAGGGGACATGTGTCATTCAGCATAGCCCCCCTACACACCCCTCAAGCATGACCACAATGCTGCTCGAACGAATGAAGGATTGTGCGGTCGGTTTTAATCGAGTAGCATGGCGGTCACGCTTGACAGGCACATAGGTGGCCCGATACAAATGCATGCAATACACCGGATTGCTGTGCAGTGGCTCCCTCGATGTCCTAGAATGGTCTCGGCATCGTACGAAACTCACAAACATGGGCAGCACTAGTAGCCATTCGGAAATCGTCCATGTCGTGCCCAAGTAGGGGACTTCGACGGATACACTGCACAGGAATCCCTCGTACTGCATGAGGTCGAGTCTTTGTATTGCTATTCGGCGGCTCTCTTGCGATCTCCCAACAGTCTCAGTAGCGGATGTAGCTCGGAATAGGGGAGGGCATTGGTAGCCTTTCCTAAATTTTTTTGGGACCAAGTAGGGGATGACTCGGGAGGCGTCGTTTAGCAGTTGGGTGGCCAGGGTCGGGTCCAGTTTTTGAGCACCGACTGCTTTTGAAAAAAGGTCAGAAATCGGGGGCCTTGGAAATTTCTCGGTGTCATCCTACTCTTGCCTTATCAGAGTTGGATTACCCAGAACAGACTTAGGAATAGACCGCAAGCCGTTCCACCGTGAGGGAGTAGCACTCCTCCAAAAGGGAGTGCAAAAGTTGCAATTCGGCTGGTGATTCCTCCACCTTCATTCGGACCCACTTTCCAGCTCCCCCTTCACCAAATTCGAGATTCCTCTTGCCTTCCCACCGAGGACACCTGATTGCTATGCAATAGGCTCTCGTAAGGGTCTCGACATTGGACGCATTTGCACAAAATGGATTGGCACTGGTAGCCTTTTCAAATTGTCCATATGTCATCTTCTATATTATGCTAGCCCCTGTTTAGCCTTTGGGATTGTTTTATATGCACCCAACTGTTAAATGTGTAGGCTCTCTTGGCATCTCGCAACGGGGGTATGGTCTGGACGCTTCTCGGGAAGTGATCGACATTGGTAGTCAATCCAGTTTCATCCAAATCGGCCTAAGGAAAGAGATTCCATGGGGGCCCTCTATTTAACTCTGGGGTCGCTTATGATGGTGTGCTCGTTTCTCTCCCCCTCACAATTTTTCCTGGTCCTTCTTGCTTCCTACCAACTACACAATAATCTATTAAGAAAATCATCTCCATCCCCAAAATTGTTTCAAATTGTTACTCTTCACCAAATTCAATATCCTACTTGCCTTCCCACCAAGGACACTCGATTGCTATGTAGTGGGCTCTCGTATGGTTCTCGACATTGGACGCATTCATAGGAAACCAATTGGCACTCGTAGCCTTTTCAATTCATCCATATGTCAGATTCTATAGTAGGCGAGCCCCTGTTTAGCCTTTGGGATTGTTTTATATGCACCCGACTATTAAATGTGTAGGCCCTCTTGGCATCTTGCAATGGGGGTATGGTTTGGACGCATCTCGGGAAGTGATCGGCACTGGTAGTCAATCCAGACTCGTCCAAATCAGCTTCAACAAAGAGATTCCGTGGGGGCCCAATGTTTAACTCTCGGCTCGCTTAGGAGGGTTCACTTCTTTTTCTCCACATCACAAATTTTCCCCCTCCTTGTGCCCTACCAACTACACAATGATCTACTAAAACCGTCGGCTCCACCCCGAAAACCCATTTTAAATTGTTACTCTTCACCAAATTCAAGATCCCACTTTCCTTCCCACTAGGGACACCCGATTGCTATGTAGTGGGCTCTCGTAAGGGTCTCGACATTGGGCGCATTTGCGTGAAATGGATCAGCAGTAGTAGCCTTTTCAATTCATTCATATGTCGGGTTCTATAGTAGGCGAGCCCCTGTTTAGCCTTTGGGATTGTTTCATATGCACCTGATTGTTAAATGTTGGGCTCTCTTGGTGTCTCCCAACGGGGGTATGGTTTGGACGCATCTCGGGAAGTGATCAGCACTGGTAGTCGATCCAGACTCGTCCAAATCGCCTTCAGGAAAGAGATTCCGTGGGTGCCCTCTGTTTAACTCCCGGGTCACTTACGATGGTTTGCTCCATTCTGTCCCCTTTACAAATTTTTATGGTCCTTCTTGCACCCTACCAACTACACAACGCTCTATTAAGACAATCTTCTCTATCCCCAAAATGGTTTCAAACTCTTACTCTACACCAAATTCAATCTCCCACTTGCCTTCCCACCAAGGACACCCGATTGCTATGCAGTGGGCTCTCTTAGGGGTCTCGAAAATGGATGCATTTGCGGGAAATGGATTGGCACTGGTAGCCTTTTCAATTCGTCCATATGTCGGGTTCTATAGTAGGCAAGCCCCTGCTTATGCTTTCGGGTTGTTTTATATGCACCCGACTGTTAAATGTTAGGCTCTCTTAGCGTCTCACAATGGGGGTATGGTTTGGACGCATCTCAGGAAGTGATCCACACTGGTAGTCGATCCAGACTCATCTAAATCAGCTTCAGGAAAGAGATTCTATGGGTGCCCTCTGTTTAACTCTCGGGTTTCTTATGATGGTTTGCTCCATTCTATCCCCTTTACAAATTTTCTTGGTCCTTCTTGCGCCCTACCAACTACACAACGCTCTATTAAGACAATCGGCTCCATCCTCAAAATGGTTTCAAATTGTTACTCTTCACCAAATTCAATCTCCCATATGCCTTCCCACCAAGGACACCCGATTTCTATGCAGTGGGCTCTCGTAGGGGTCTCGACATTGGACGCATTTTCGGGAAATGGATTTGGCACAGGTATCCTTTTCAATTCATTCATATGTTGGGTTCTATAGTAGGTGAGCCCCTGTTTAGCTTTTGGGATTGTTTTATATGCACCCGACTGTTAAATGTGTAGGCTCTCTTGGCGTCTCGCAACGGGGGTATGGTTTGGACACATCTCGGGAAGTGATCGGCACTGGTAGTCGATCCAAACTCGTCCAAATCAGCTCCAGCAAAGAGATTCCTTGGGGGCCCCATGTTTAACTCTCGGGTCGCTTAGGAGGGTGCGATCCTTTTTCTCCACATCACAAATTTATGCACTCCTCCTTGCACTCTACCAACTACACAACTCTACTAAAACCGTCAGCTCCACTATGAAAATACATTTTAAATTGTTACTCTTCACCAAATTCAAGATCCCACTTTCCTTCCCACCAAGGACACCCGATTGCTATGCAGTGGGCTCTCATAAGGGTCTTGACATTGGGCGCATTTGCGTGAAACGGATCGGCACTGGTAGCCTTTTCAATTTGTCCATATGTCAGGTTCTATAGTAGGCAAGCCCCTGTTTAGCCTTTGGGAATTTTTATATGCACCCGACTATTAAATGTTAGGCTCTCTTGGCGTCTCACAACGGGGGTATGGTTTGGATGCATCTCGGGAAGTGATCAGCACTGGTAGTCAATCCAGACTCGTCCAAATTGGCATCAGGAAAGAGATTCTGTGGGTGTCCTCTGTTCAACTCTCGGGTCGCTTATGATGGTTTGTTCCATTCTCTTGCCTTCACAAATTTTCTTGGTCCTTATTGCGCCCTACCAACTACACAACCCTCTATTAAAACAATCCGCTCCATCCTCAAAATCATTTCAAATTGTTACTATTCATCAAATTCAATCTCCCACTTGCCTTCCCACCAAGGACACCCCAATTGCTATGCAGTGGGCTCTCGTAGGGGTCTCGACATTGGATGCATTTGCGGGAAATGGATTGGCACTGGTAGCCTTTTCAATTCATCCATATGTTAGTTTCTATAGCAGGCGAGCCCCTGTTTAGCCTTTGGGATTGTTTTATATGCACCCGACTGTTAAAATGTGTAGGCCCTCTTCGCGTGTCCCAACGGGGGTATGGTTTGGACGCATCTCAGGAAGTGATCAGCACTGGTAGTTGATCCAGACTCGTCCAAATCGTGGCTTCAGCAAAGAGATTTCGTGGGGGCCCCATGTTTAACTCTCGGGTCACTTAGTAGGGTGCTCTACTTTTTCTTCCCATCACAAATTTTGCCCCTCCTCCATGCGCCCCACCAACTACACAAAGCTATTAAAACTCTCACCTCCACCCCCACAATCATTTTAAATTGTTACTCTCCACCAAGGACACCCGATTGCTATGCAGTTGGCTCTCGTATGGCTCTTGACATTGGACGCATTCGCGGGAAACGGATTGGCACTGGTAGCCTTTTCAATTCATCCATATGTCCGGTTCTATAGCAGCCGAGCCCCTGTCTAGCCTTTGGGATTGTTTTATGTGCACCCGACTATTAAATGTGTAGGCTCTCTTGGCATCTCGTAATGGGGGTATGGTTTGGATGCATCTCGGGAAGTGATCGGCACTGGTAGCCGATCCAGACTCGTCCAAATCGGCGTCAGGAAAGAGATTCCGTGCGAGCCTCTGTTTAACTCTCGGGTTGCTTAGGGGTCTACTCTCCATCTTTCTCCCCATCAAAAATTTTCCTACTCCCATTTCTCCTTACCAACTACACAACGCTGTACTAAAATGCCTGGCTCCACCACCCGTTCACCCCAATCATTTCAAAGAGTTAACCCCTTCCGATTTGCTCTCACTCAAAAAACTCCAACATCCCTGCCATCTCACTTGAAATCCCATCCTCACCATCACAAGGACACCCGATTGCTATGGTAGGGGGCTCTTCTACATTTTCTAAGGGGTCTCAACATTGGATGCGTCGTGGGAAAGGGGTCGGCACTATTAGTCGGCTCCAAACTCGTCCATGCCGGGCTCCAATTGGATTTTTTTGGGAGACCTCTTTTAGCTCTGGGGGTGTCTTCGAATGGCACACTCTACCTACGACAGCCAATCGCAATGCTTGGTGCCTCTCTTGCAGTCTTGGAACAGTTTGAAAAGTTTGAAAGCGGCGTGATGTTCTCTCTGTGAACTGAAGCCCCTTGCTGTCAGGTTCCGGCCCATGCAAGTAGGTACCCATTCCCCTCCGGAGGGCGTCGTCGTCAATGCGGCAGTCCCTCTTTTAAGGCAAATCCTGTGCACGTCGGCGGGGAGCATCGGCGGCTCGAAAGAACCTGTTTTGGTTCTACGTCGTCATGCTCCTACCCTTGTAGGCGTTCCATGTCTATTGAGCTGCATTTATTGTGGGCGATTATATGCCAAGATCTTGCTCTGAGGGGAATTTTTCTGATGCTGGTCGAGGCAGGCTTGTCTGTGCATGGTGTGCCAAAAAAAGTGCGTAGGGGGCATATACCTGGGAAATGGATGTCCTTGAGTGGCCTTACTCTATCACGTGCATGGCACATTCTCTCATGGCATGACTGTCGTGAGCACGAGTGGCTTTGAGTCTCTCAGTTTAAAGGGTTCCATACGGGATATTCTTCCCAGGTTCCCGTGAAGCGAAGCTCCTTGTCATTGTGTTCCGGCCCGTGTAGGTTGGTACCTGTTGCCCTCAGGGGGCCTACACTAGCTGCGGAGGTTGGTTATTACCAAAGTCGTGCTCAGAATGGAATGGTTTATGTTTGGCCGAGACATGCTTGTCCATGCGGGTGGCACCACCATATGTGCGTAGGGGGTATATACCTGGGAAATGGATGCCCCTGAGCGGCCTTATAATAGAGGTGGTCATGTGCACGGTGCTATCCGTCCGGGCAACCACGTCACTAGCAGGGGCGGCTGGGGGTCTTTCGGGTAAAGGGCTCTGTACGGGATGTTCTTCCTAGGTGCTTGTGAATCGAGGCTCTTTTCCGTCACTCTCCGGCCTGCGTGGATCTTTTTATACGTAGCTCGATGTTCTCTATTGGAACTTGGAAATAGAAGTCTTGTCAAGGAGAAATTTTGTTTGCGGCAGCCGATATCGGCTTGTTTGTGTGTGAGTGCATCACTCCAAGAGTGTAAGGGGCATATGCCTGGGAAATGGATGTCTCCGAGCGGCCTTATAATTGAGGTGGTCATGTGTGCGATGCACTCTCTGCAGACCTGCCTTTCGCGAGTAGTTGTGTCTTCGAGAGTTTTGGATAAAGGGCTCCGTATGGGATGTTCTTCTCAAGTGCCTGTGAATCGAAGCTCGATGCCATCACTCTCCAGCTTTTGCTTAGATGATTTTCTCGTGCGGGGGCAACCTGCCCTCTCAGGCTGTGAGTGGATTTTTGTTCGATTGCGAGGATGAACCGATGCTTACCTTTTGGGTTTCCCATGTGGGTGGGTCCGCACGCTGCG
>VDFB02047230.1:323558033-323568033 GCA_007258455.2 Sequoia sempervirens | reverse complement strand
TCACCAAGTCCGAAGCGGGGTTGGGATTTCCCTTCACCAAGTCTGAAGTGGGGTTCCTGATGCCTTGGTGGGGTTGAGGTTTCCTTTCACCATGTCCAAAGTGGGGTGGGGGTTTCCTGGTACCTGCGTGGGGTTAGGGTCTCCCTTCCCCAAGTTCAGTCCAAAGCACCTAGGTGGGGTTTGGGGTTTTTCCCTTTCACCAATTCCAAAGTGGGGTTGGGGTTTCCTTTCACCGTGTCCGAAGTGGGGTGGGGGTTTCCCAGTACTTGCATGGGGTTGGGGTCTCCCTTCCCCAAGTTCAGTCCAAAGCACCTAAGTGGGGTTTTGGGTTTGGGGTTTTCCCTTCCCCAAGTTCGGTCCAAAGCGAGGTCCCATGTAACGGGAGCACCGAGGGCAACTTGGTGACTTGGGAGACTTGGACATGACCCAAACCTTGGCCTCATAGTTCCAGTTCTAGTGTCCAAGGGGAGCAGTAGGGTCGACTCTGACATGCACTGGATCTTGGCTTGAGAGTTCCAGTTCCATTGTCCAAGGGAAGCACTAGGGGTGACTAGGACATGCACCGGATCTTGGCTTCAGAGTTTCAGTTCCAGGGGTGACCTACGTGACTTGGAGGACATGGACATGCACTGGATCTTGGCTTCAGAGTCCCAGTTCCAGCGTCCAAGGGGAGCACCGGGGAAACTTGGTGACTTGAACGACCTGGAAATGCAATGGATCTTGGCTTTCGAGTTCTAGTTCCAGTCTCCAAGGGGAGCACCAGGGTCGACCTCGACATGCATTGGATCTTGGCTTCGGTGTTCTAGTATCAGTGTCCAAGGGGAGCACCAGGGGCGACTTGGGTGACTTGGACATGCACCGGATCTTGGCTTTGGAGTTCCAGTTTCAGTGTCCAAGGGGAGCACCATGCGTGACTTGGATGATTTGGACATGCACCGGATCTTGGCTTTCGGGGCTCTGAAAATGTGTCACAGAGATCAACTCTGAAAATGGGTCCCAAAAATTGGCTCCGAAAACCAGGCTCCAAAATTCGGCACCGATAATGGGTCCTAAAAATCAGCTCCGAGATTCGGTCCCAAACATCGGCTCCAAAAATGGGTCCTAAATCTCAGCTCAGAAAATTGAGCCCCAAGAGTCTCCAAAAATCAGCTCTAAACATGGGTCCAAGAGATCGGCTCCGAAAGTGGGCCCAAAAAAATGGGCCCCGAGAATCAGGATCCAAAAGTGGGCCCCGAAACTAACCTCTAAAAATCAAGCCCCAAAAAGTGGGAATGGATCGAGCCCAGAAAAATAGGGCTCCAAAAGTTTGGATACAAAACTCGTAAATCGGGGGGGCTTGATCATTTGGGGTATACGGGGGTGCATGTTTCTGGAGGGGGCTTTCCAGAGGCTGACCAGTTCCAAGGTGGACAGGGCGTTCTAGTGCGCCATCGGATCCCCATCCCAGTAGTCTTGTACCGAAGGTCCCTGAGTCGAGTCCCATTGGCGGGCCCTCGGCTTGTGACCGGGCCGCCTTTAGAAAATAGGGGTCCCAAAAATGAGCTCCACAAAATGCGTTCCAAAAATGGGTCATCCGATAAAACACTAGAAAAGGGTGCAACACTGGGACTTCCTAGGAGGTCACCCATCCCAGTACCACTCAGGCCCAAGCGGGCTTAACTCGCACGGGTGCGAGTGTTGCAGGGGCTCGCAGGGGTGCGGAAGCGTGGGATTGAATCTGGTCTGAAAACGGGTCCCAAAAATCAACCTCGAACTGGGTGCGAGTGTTGCAGGAACTCACAACATTGCGGAAATGGGTGCAAGCATGTCAGCAACTCGCAGGGGTGCAGAAAAGTGGGATTGAATCAGGTCCCAAAACTGGGTATAGGTGTTACAGGAACTCGTAGCGGTGTGGTGTAGGAACTCGCAGCGGTGTAGAAAAGTGGGATTGAATCGGGTCCCAAAAGTTGGCTCTGAAAATCAGGGTCCAAAACTCTGCTCAGAAAATGGGTCCCAAAAATCAGTGCTAAAAATGGGTCTGCAAAGATCGGCTCTGAAAATGGGTCCCAAAAATTGGCTCCGAAAATAGGTCCCAAAAGTCAACTCAGAAAGCGGGTCCCAAAAATTGACTCCGAAATTGGGTCCCAAAACTTTATTCCAAAAATTGAGCCCCAAAAGGAGGGATGGATCGAGTCCCAGAAAAAGGGCCCCAAATATAGGTCCCAAAAATCGGCTCTAAAAATGGGTCCCAAAGATCGGCTCCAAAAATGGGTCACAAAAATTGGCTACGAAAATGCGGCTCCAAAAACTGGCTCTAAAAAAATGTCCCAAAAATTGGATCCTAGAATTGGGCTCCAAAAGTGGGTCCTGAAATTCGGCTCCGAGAATTGAGCCCCGGAAGGTGGGACTGGATCGAGCCCCAAAAAATTGGGCTCAAAACATGGGTCCCAAAATTGGGCCTTACAAACCGGGTCCGAAAACGGGTCCCAAAATCAGGCTCAAAAAATGGGGCCCAAAATTGGGCCTTAAAATTTAGGTCTAAAATGGATCCCAAAATCGGCTCAAAAAATGGGTCCCAAAATTGGGCCTTACAAATCAGGTCCAAAATGGGTCCCAAAATTGGGCTCCAAAAATGGGTCCCGAAGTTGGGCCTTAAAAATCAAATCCAAAAATGGGTCCCAAAATCGGGCTCAAAAAATGGGTCCCAAAATTGGGCCTTACAAGTCGGGGCTTCTGACCATTTTAAGCGACGTCCTTCTCATGCCTGGGAATTAGAGAAATAGCTTATGTAAGGGAGCGCAGTGCGCTAAGGGGCTAGGGCAGCGCTCCAAAGGGTCTACGGTCAAGGTTTCATGGTTCAGGGTTCAAGGACTGTGGTTAAGGTTTCGGGTTAAAGGTCAAGGGTCTAGGCTTTAAGGTTTAGGGCTTTAGGTCGAGGATCAAGGGTTCAGGGTTCAGGGTCCATGTTTGCGGTTCAAGATCAAGGGTTCAAAGTCAAAGTTTAGGGTACAAGGTCCAGGGTCAAGGGTTCAGTGTTTGTGGTTAGGGTTTAGGGTTCAAGGTCGAGGGTCAAGGGTTCGAGGTCCATGGTTTAGGGTCCATATTTAGGGTTTAGGGTCTAGGGCGAAGGGGTCATGGTTCGGGTTTCAAGGTTTAGGGTTCAGGGTTTGGGTTTAGGGTCGAAGGTCTAACGTTTAGGGTTCACGGTTCAGGGTGGTTGGTTCCATGTTCAGGGTTTCGGATCACGCTTTAGACACCAGAGTTCGGGGTTCAAGGTTAAATGTTCAAGGTCCAAGTTAAGGGATCAAGGTCTAAGCTCAAGATCCGGGATCTAGGGTCAAGTGTCTAGGGTCGAGGGTGTGGGTTCTAGGGTTCGTGGCTAGGTTTCCATGTTCAGGGTTCAGGGTTCAGGTTTAGGGTTCAAGGTTTAGGTTTAGGGTTCAAGGATCGGGGTTCAGGGTTGAAGGTTCAAGGTCAAACCTCAAGGTTCAGGGTCAAGGGTTCAAAGTCCAAAAGTGGGTACCAAAACAGGGTCCATGAATTTGGCTGCAAAAATCATGCTCCAAAAGTGGGCTCTAAAAATCGGGTTCGAAAATGGGTCCCAAAATCGGGCTCAAGAAATCGGGTCCAAAAATGGATCCCAAAATCGGGCTCGAAAAATGGGGTCCCGAAATTGGGCCTTTAAAATTGGGTCCAAAAATGGATCCCAAAATCGGCTAAAACATGGGTCCCAAAATTGGGCATTAAAAATCGGGTCCAAAAATAGGGCTCAAAAAATGGCTCCCAAATTTGGGCCTTAAAAATCGGGTCTGAAAATGGGTCCCAAAATCAGGCGCAAAAAATGGGTCCCGAAATTGGGCCTTACAAATCGGGTCCGAAAATGGATCCCAAAATCGGGCTCAAGAAATGGGTCTCGAAGTTGGGCCTAAAAAATCGGGTCCAAAAATCGGACTCAAAAAATGGGTCCCAAAATTAGGCCTTAAAAACTGGCTCCGAAAATGGTTCCCAAAATCGGGCTCAAAAAATGGGTCCCAAAATTGGGACTTACAAATTGTCCGAAAATGGATCCCAAAATCGGCTCAAAAAATGGGTCCCAAAATTGGGCCTTAAAAATCGTGTCCAAAATGGATGCCAAAATTGGGCCTTAGAAATCGGTCCGAAAATGGAACCCAAAATCGGGCTCAAAAAATGGGGTCCCGGAATCAGCCTTTAAATTGGGTCCTAAAATGGGTCAAAATTTGAAAAATGGGTCCCAAATTGGGCTCCAAAATGGGTCCTTGGGTCCCAAAATTCGGGTCCGAAAATGGATCCCAAAATCGGGCTCAAAAAATGGGTCCCCAAATTGGGCCTTACAAATCGGGTCCCAAAATGGGTCCCAAAATTGTGCTCCAAAAATGGGTCCTGAAGTTGGGCCTTAAAAATCGGATACGAAAATGGGTCCCAAATTCGGGCTCAAAAAATGGGTCCCGAAATTGGGCCTTACAAGTCGTTGCTTCTGACCATTTTAAGCAACGTCCTTCTGATGCCTGAAAATTAGAGAAATAGCTTATGTAAGGGAGCGCAGTGCGCTAAGGGGCTAGGGCAGCGCTCCAAAGGGTCTACGGTCAAGGTTTCATGGTTCAGGGTTCAAGGACTGAGGTTAAGGTTTCGGGTTCAAGGTCAAGGGTCTAGGCATTAAGGTTTAGGGCTTTAGGTCGAGGATCAAGGGTTCAGGGTTCAGGGTCTATGTTTGCGGTTCAAGATCAAGGGTTCAAAGTCAAAGTTTAGGGTTCAAGGTCCAGGGTCCAGGGTTCACGGTCGAGGGTCAAAGGTTTAGTGTTTGTGCTTAGGGTTTAGGGTTCAAGGTCGAGGGTCAAGGGTTCGGGGTCCATGGTTCAGGGTCCATATTTAGGGTTTAGGGTGTAGGGCGAAGGGGTCATCGTTCGGGTTTCAAGGTTCAGGGTTCAGGGTTTGGGTTTAGGCTCTAAGGTCTAAGGTTTAGGGTTCACGGTTCAGGGTGGTGGGTTCCATGTTCAGGGTTTCAGATAACCCTTTAGACTCCAGAGTTCGGGGTTCAGGGTTCAATGTTAAGGGTCCAAGTTCAGTGTTCAAGGTCTAAGCTCAAGATCCGGGATATAGGGTCAAGTGTCTAGGGTCGAGGGTGTGGGTTCTAGGGTTCGTGGCTAGGTTTCCATGTTCAGGGTTCAGGGTTCAGGTTTAGGGTTCAGGGTTTAGGTTTAGGGTTCAAGGATCGAGGTTTAGGGTTGAAGGTTCAAGGTCAAAGCTCAAGGTTCAGGGTCAAGGGTTCAAAGTCCAAAAGTGGGTTCCAAAACAGGGTCCAAGAATTTGGCTCCAAAAATTGGGCTCCAAATGTGGGCTCTGAAAATCGGGTCCAAAAATGGGTCCCAAATTCGGGCTGAAAAGATGGGTCCCAAAATTGGGACCTAAAAATCGGGCTCAAAAAATGGGTCCCAAAATCGGGCTCAAAATGGGTCCCAAAATTGGGCCTTACAAATCGGGTCCAAAATGGGTCCCAAAATCGGGCTCAAGAAATCGGGTCGAAAATGGATCCCAAAATCGGGCCAAAAAATGGGGTACCGAAATTGGGCCTTTAAAAATCGAGTCCGAAAATGGATACCAAAATCAAAGGCTCAAAACATGGGTCCCAAAATTGGGCCTTAAAAATCGGGTCCCAAAATAGGCTCAAAAATGGCTCCCAAATTTGGGCCTTTAAAATTGGTCTGAAAATGGGTCCCAAAATCGGGCGCAAAAAACGGGTCCCAAAATTAGGCCTTACAAATCGGTCCGAAAATGGATCCCAAAATCGGGCTCAAGAAATGGGTCCCGGTTGGGCCTTAAAAATCATGTCCCAAAATTGGGCTCAAAAAATGGGTCCCAAAATTAGCCTTAAAACCGTCCAAAATGGGTCCCAAAATCAGCCTTAAAAAATGGGTCCCAAATTGGGACTTACAAATGGTCCGAAATGGATCCCAAAATCGGAGCTCAAAATGGGTCCAAAAATTGGGCCTTAAAAATCAGTCCAAAAATGGATCCCAAAATTGGGCCTTAAATCGTCCAAAAATGGATCCCAAAATCGGGCTTGAAAAATGGGTTCCAAATTGGGATTTTAAAACGGTCCAAATGGTTCCAAAATCGCTGAAAAAATGGGTCCCAAAATTGGGCCAGGACAAAAGCCGGTCCCAAAATCGAAAATGGGTCCCAAAATTGGCCTTAAAAATTTGGATCCAAAATGGATCCCAAAATCGGGCTCAAAAATGGGTCCCAAAATTGGGCCTTACAAATCGGGTCCAAAAATGGGTCCCAAAATCGGGCTCCAAAAATGGGTCCCGAAGTTGGGCCTTAAAAATCGGATCCGAAAATGGGTCCAAAAATCGGGCTCAAAAAATGGGTCATGAAATTGGGCCTTACAAGTTGGGGCTTCTGACCATTTTAAGCGACGTCCTTCCGATGCCTGGGAATTAGAGAAATAGCTTATGTAAGGGAGCGCAGTGTGCTAAGGGGCTAGGGCAGCGCTCCAAAGGGTCTACGGTCAAGGTTTCATGGTTCAGGGTTCAAGGATTGAGGTTAAGGTTTCGGGTTCAAGGTCAAAGGTCTAGGCTTTAAGGTTTAGGGCTTTAGGTCGAGGATCAAGGGTTCAGGGTTTAGGGTCCATGTTCGGAGTTCATGATCAAGGGTTCAAAGTCAAAGTTTAGTGTTCAAGGTCCGGGGTCTAGGGTTCACGGTCGAGGGTCAAGGGTTTAGTGTTTGTGTTTAGGGTTTAGGGTTCAAGGTCGAGGGTCAAGGGTTCGGGGTCCATGTTTCAGGGTCCATATTTAGGGTTTAGGGTATAGGGCGAAGGGGTCATGGTTCAGGTTTCAAGGTTCAAGGTTCAGGGTTTGGGTTTAGTGTCTAAGGTCTAAGGTTTAGGGTTCACGGTTCAGGGTGGTGGGTTCCATGTTCAGGGTTTCGGATCACACTTTAGACTCCAGAGTTCGAGGTTCAGGGTTCAATGTTCAAGGTCCAAGTTCAGGGTTCAAGGTCTAAGCTCAAGATCTTGGATCTAGGGTCAAGTGTCTAGGGTCGAGGGTGTGGGTTCTAGGGTTCGTGGCTAGGTTTCCATGTTCAGGGTTCAGGGTTCAGGTTTAGGGTTCAGGGTTTAGGTTTAGGGTTCAGGGATCTGGGTTCAGGGTTGAAGGTTCAAGGTCAAAGCTCAAGGTTCATGGTCAAGGGTTCAAAGTCCAAAAGTGGGTTCCAAAACAGGGTCCAAGAATTTGGCTCCAAAAATCAGGCTCCAAAAGTGGGCTCTGAAAATCGGGTCCGAAAATGGGTCCCAAAATCGGGCTCAAAAGATGGGTCCCAAAATTGGGACTTAAAAATCAGGTCCAAAAATTGGGCTCAAAAAATGGTACCCAAAATCGGGCCTTAAAAATCGGGTCCGAAAATGGGTCCCAAAATCAAGCTCAAAAAATGGGTCCCAAAATTGGGCCTTAAAAATCGCGTCTGAAAAATGGGTCCCAAAATAGGGCTCAAGAAATCGGGTCCGAAAATGGATCCCAAAATTGGGCTCAAAAAATGGGGTCCTGAAATTGGGCCTTTAAAATCGGGTCCCAAAATGGATCCCAAAATCGGGCTCAAAACATGGGTCCCAAAATTGGGCCTTAAAAATCGGGTTTGAAAATAGGGCTCAAAAAATGGCTCGCAAATTTGGGCCTTAAAAATCGGGTCTGAAAATGGGTCCCAAAATCAGGTGCGAAAAACGGGTCCTGAAATCAGGCCTTACAAATCGGATATGAAAATGGATCCCAAAATCGGGCTCAAGAAATGGGTTGCGAAGTTGGGCCTTAAAAATCGGGTCCCAAAATCGGACTCAAGAAATGGGTCCCAAAATTAGGCCTTAAAAATCGGGTCCAAAAATGGGTCCCAAAATCGAGCTCAAAAAATGGGTCCCAAAATTGGGACTTACAAATCAGGTCCGAAAATGCATCCCAAAATCGAGCTCAAAAAATGGGTCCAAAAATTGGGCCTTAAAAGTCGGGTCCAAAAATGGATCCCAAAATTGGGCCTTAGAAATCGGGTCCGAAAATGGATCCCAAAATCGGGCTCGAAAAATGGGGTCCCGAAATTGGGTCCAAAAATCGAGCTCAAAACATGGGTCCCAAAATTGGGCCTTACAAACCAGGTCTGAAAATGGGTCCCAAAATCGGGCTCAAAAAATGGGTCCAAAAATGGGGCCTTAAAATTCGGGTTCGAAAATGGATCCCAAAATCGGGCGCAAAAAATGGGTCCCGAAATTGGGCCTTACAAATCAGGTTCGAAAATGGGTCCCGAAGTTGGGCCTTAAAAATCAGATCTGAAAATGGGTCCCAAAATCGGGCTCAAAAAATGGGTCCTGAAATTGGGCCTTACAAGTTGGGGCTTCTCACCATTTTAAGCAACGTCCTTCTGATGCCTGGGAATTAGAGAAATAGCTTATGTAAGGGAGCGCAGTGCGCCAAGGGGCTAGGGCAGCGCTCCAAAGGGTCTACGGTCAAGGTTTCATGGTTCAGGGTTCAAGGACTGAGGTTAAGGTCAAGGGTTCAAGGTCAAGGGTCTAGGCTTTAAGGTTTAGGGCTTTAGGTTGAGGATCAAGGGTTCAGGGTTCAGGGTCCATGTTCGCGGTTCAAGATCAAGGGTTCAAAGTGAAAGTTTAGGGTTCAAGGTCCAGGGTCCAGGGTTCACGGTCGAGGGTCAAGGGTTTAGTGTTTGTGGTTAGGGTTTAGGGTTCAAGGTCGAGGGTCAACAGTTTGGGGTCCATGGTTCATGGTCCATATTTAGGGTTTAGGGTCTAGGGCGAAGGGGTCATGGTTCGGGTTTCAAGGTTCAGGGTTCAGGGTTTGGGTTTAGGGTCTAATGTCTAAGGTTTAGGGTTCACGGTTTAGGGTGGTGGGTTCCATGTTCAGGGTTTCGGATCACGCTTTAGACTCTAGAGTTCGTGGTTCAGGGTTCAATGTTCAAGGTCCAAGTTTAGGGTTCAAGGTCTAAGCTCAAGATCCGGGATCTAGGGTCAAGTGTCTAGGGTTGAGGGTGTGGGTTTTAGGGTTCGTGGCTAGGTTTCCATGTTTAGGGTTCAGGGTTCAGTTTTAGGGTTCAGGGTTCAGGTTTAGGGTTCAGGGTTTAGGTTTAGGGTTCAGGGATTGGGGTTCAGGGTTGAAGGTTCAAGGTCAAAGCTCAAGGTTTAGGGTCAAGGGATCAAAGTCCAAAAGTTGGTTCCAAAACAGGGGTCCAAGAATTTGGCTCCAAAAATCGGGCTCCAAAAGTGGGCTCTGAAAATCTGGTTTGAAAATGGGTCCCAAAATGGGCTCAAAGATGGAATTTAGTGGGACTTAAAAATCAAGGTTACCAATCGGAGGCTCAAAAATGGGTCCCAAAATGCGGACCTTAAAATCAGTCCCAAATGGTCCCAAAATTGGAGCTCAAAAATGGGTCCACAAAATTGGGCAGTATACAAAATCAGATTAGAAAATGGGTCCCAAAATCGGGCTCAAGAAATGGGTCCCAAAACTGGGTCTTAAAAACCGAGTCCCAAAATCGGGCTCAAAAAATGGGTCCCAAAATTGGGCCTTACAAATCAGGTCCCAAAATGGGTCCCAAAATCGGTTTCAAGAAATCGGGTCCGAAAATGGATCCCAAAATCGGGCTCAAAAAATGGGGTCCTGAAATTGGGCCTTTAAAATCGGGTCCGAAAATAGATCCCAAAATCGGGCTCAAAACATGGGTCCCAAAATTGGGCCTTAAAAATCGGGTCCGAAAATAGGGCTCAAAAAATGGCTCCCAAATTTTGGCATTAAAAATCGGGTCTAAAAATGGGTCCCAAAATCGAGCGCAAAAAACGGGTCACGAAATTGGGCCTTACAAATCGGGTCCGAAAATGGATCCCAAAATTGGGCTCAAGAAATGTGTCCCGAAGTTGGGCCTTAAAAATCAGGCTGAAAAAATGGGTCCCAAAATTAGGCCTTAAAAACCGGGTCCGAAAATGGGTCCCAAAATTGGGACTTACAAATCG
>VDFB02047230.1:323536562-323554062 GCA_007258455.2 Sequoia sempervirens | reverse complement strand
AAGAGAGGAGAATTCGGGTGATAGGTCTAAATCCAAAAGCTCTGAAGATTTGCCTCCAGGAACAATCGAGAATAAGACCGACTACATGTCAAGTCTATTACTGGGCGGACATGACTTGTGTGTAGGAAACAAGGGAGCCGTCTCAGTGGCCCGAGGCCAAAGCTATGACTGACACAAATTTCCCCAACAATCATCATGCCACTCTTCGCAGAGAGAACATCGTGCTACTTTCAAACTTTTCAAACCGTTCCAAGACTGCAAGAGAGCCACCAAACATTGCAATCGGCTGTCGTAGGCAGAGTGCGCCATTCGGAGACACCCCAAGAGCTAAAAGAGGGCTCCCAACAATCCAATTGGAGCCCCGGCATGGACAAGTTTGGAGCTGACTACCAGTGCCGACCCCTTTCCCATGATGCGTCCAATGTCGAGACCCCTCAGAAAATGTAGAAGAGCCCCCTGCCGTATAGCAATCAGGTGTCCTTGTGACAGTGAGGATGGGATTTCAAGTGGGACGGCAGGGATGTTGCGGTTTTTCGAACGAGAGAAAATCGGAAGGGGGTAACTCTTTGAAATGATTGGGGCGAAGGGGCGGTGGAAACCGGGCATTTTAGTAGAGCGTTGTGCAGTTGGTAAGGAGAAGTGGGAGCAGGAAAATTTCTGATGGGGAGAAAGATGGAGCGCACACCCCTAAGCAACCCGAGAGTTAAATAGAGGCTCGCACGGAATCTCTTTCCTGACGCCGATTTGGATGAGTCTGGATCGGCTACCAGTGCCGATCACTTCCCAAGATGCATCCAAACCATACCCCCATTCTGAGATGCCAAGAGAGCCCACACATTTAACAGTCGGGTGCATATAAAACAATCCCAAAGGCTAAACAGGGGCTCGCCTACTATAGAACACGACATATGGATGAATTGAAAAGGATACCAGTGCCAATCTGTTTCCCGCAAATGCCTCCAATGTCGAGACCCATACGAGAGCCCACTGCATAGCAATCGGGTATCCTTGGTGGGAAGGCAAGTGGGAGATTGAATTTGGTGATTTGAAACGATTTTGGAGATGGAGCCAATTGTCTTAATAGAGGGTTGTGTAGTTGGTAGGGTGCAAAAAGGACCAAGAAAATTTGTGAAGGTGAGAGAATGGAGCAAACCATCATAAGTGACCTGAGAGTTCAACAGAGGGCACCCACGGAATCTCATTCCTGAAGCTGATTTGGATGAGTCTGGATCGACTACCAGCGCCGATCACTTCCCGAGATGCATCCAAACCATACCCCCGTTGCAAGACGCCAAGAGAGCCTAACATTTAACAGTCAGGTGCATATAAAACAATCCCAAAGGCTAAACAAGGGCTCGCCTACTATAGAACCCGACATATGGATGAATTGAAAAGGCTACCAGTGTCGATCCGTCTCACGCAAATGCGCCCAATGTCGAGACCCTTACGAGAGCCCACTGCATAGCAATCGGCTGTCCTTAGTAGGAAGGAGAGTGGGATCTTGAATTTGGTGATGAGTAACAATTTCAAATGGATTTTCCGGGAGGAGCCGACTGTTTTAGTAGAGCGTTGTGGGGTTGGTAGGGCGCAAGAAGGAGCAGGAAAATTTGTGATGTGGAGAAAAAGGATCGCACCCTCCTAAACGACCCAAGAGTTAAACATGGGGCCCCCAAGGAATCTCTTTGTTGAAGCCGATTTGGACGAGTCTGGATCGACTACCAGTGCCAATCACTTCCCGAGACGCGTCCAAACCATACCCCCATTCTGAGACGCCAAGAGAGCCTACACATTTAACAGTCGGGTGCATATAAAACAATCCCAAAGGCTAAACAGGGGCTCGCCTAATATAGAACACGACATATGGACGAATTGAAAAGGCTACCAGTGCCAATCCATTTCCTGCAAATGCGTCCAATGTCGAGACCCATACGAGAGCCCACTGCATAGCAATCAGGTGTCCTTGGTGGGAAGGAGAGTGGGATCTTGAATTTGGTGAATAGTAACAATTTGAAACCATTTTGGGGATGGAGCCGATTGCCTTAATAGAGGGTTGTGTAGTTGGTAGGGCGCAAAAGGACCAGGAAAATTTGTGAAGGTGAGAGAATGGAGCAAACCATCATAAGGGACCCGAGAGTTCAACAGAGGGCACCCACGGAATCTCATTCCTGAAGCCGATTTGGACGAGTCTGGATCGACTACCAGTGTCGATCACTTCCCGAGATGCATCCAAACCATACCCCCGTTACGAGATGCCAAGAGAGCCTAACATTTAACAGTCAGGTGCATATAAAACAATCCCAAAGGCTAAACAGGGGCTCGCCTACTATAGAACCTGACATATGGATGAATTGAAAAGGCTACCAGTGCCGATCTGTCTCACCCAAATGCGCCCAATGTTGAGACCCTTACGAGAGCCCACTGCATAGCAAGCGGGTGTCCTTGGTGGGAAGGAAAGTGGGATCTTGAATTTGGTGATGAGTAACAATTTAAAATGGATTTTCGGGGAGGAGCTGACGGTTTTAGTAGAGCGTTGTGTGGTTGGTAGGGCGCAAGAAAGTAGGAAAATTTGTGATGTGGAGAAAAAGGATCGCACCCTCCTAAATGACCCAACAGTTAAAAATGGGGCCCCCGAGGAATCTCTTTGTTGAAGCTGATTTGGACGAGTCTAGATCGACTACCAATGCCGATCACTTCCCGAGATGCGTCCAAACCATACCCCTGTTCCGAGATGCCAAGAGAGCCTACACATTTAACAGTCGGGTGCATATAAAACAATCCCAAAGGCTAAACAAGGGCTCGCCTACTATAGAAACCTGACATATGGACGAATTGAAAAGGCTACCAGTGCCAATCCGTTTACTACCAATGCGTGCAATGTCAAGACCCATACGAGAGCCCACTACATAGCAATCGGGTGTCCTTGGTGGGAAAGCAAGTGGGAGATTGAATTTGGTGAAGATTAACAATTTGAAACCATTTTGGGGATGGAGCCGATTGTCTTAATAGAGCGTTGTGTAGTTGGTAGGGTGCAAGAAGGACCAAGAAAATTTGTGATGGGGACAGAATGGAGCGAACCATCATAAGCGACCTGAGAGTTAAACAGAGGGCCCCCATGGAATCTCTTTCCTGAAGGAGATTTGGACGAGTCTGGATCAACTACCAGTGCCGATCACTTCCTGAGATGCGTCCAAACCATACCCCCATTCCGAGAGACGCCAAGAGAGCCCACACATTTAACAGTCGGGTGCATATAAAATAATCCCAAAGGCTAAATAGGGGCTCGCCTACTATAGAACCCGACATATGGATGAATTGAAAAGGCTACCAGTGCCAATCCGTTTCCCACAAATGCGTCCAATGTCGAGACCCATACGAGAGCCCACTACATAACAATCGGGTGTCCTTGGCAGGAAAACAAGTGGGAGATTGAATTTGGTGAAGAGTAACAATTTGAAACCATTTTGGGGATGGAACCAATTGTCTTAATAGAGTGTTGCGTAGTTGGTAGGGCGCAAGAAGGACCAGGAAAATTTGTAATGGGGATAGAAAAAGCTAACCATCATAAGCGACCCAAGAGTTAAACGGATGGCCCCCATGCAATCTCTTTCCTAAAGCCGATTTGGACGAGTCTGGATCGACTACCAGTGCCGATCACTTCCTGAGATGCGTCCAAACCATACCCGTGTTGCGAGACGCCAAGAGAGCCTAACATTTAACAGTCGGGTGCATACAAAACAATCCCAAAGGCTATACAGGGGCTCGCCTACTATACAAAACTGACATATGGACGAATTGAAAAGGCTACCAGTGCCGATCCGTTTCACGCAAATGCGCCCTATGTCGAAAACCTTACGAGAGCCCACTGCATAGCAATCAGGTGTCCTTGGTCGGAAGGAAAGTGGGATATTGAATTTGGTCAAGACTAACAATTTTAAATGGGTTTTCGGGGTGGAGCCGACAGTTTTAGTAGATCATTCTGTGGTTGGTATGGCACAAGAAGGAGCGGGAAAATTTGTGATGTGGAGAAAGAGGAGCACACCCTCCGAAGTGACCCAAGAGTTAAACATGGGGCCCACAAAAAATATCTTTGCTGAAGCCGATTTGGATGAGTCTGGATAGACTACCAGTGCCGATCACTTCCCGAGATGCGTCCAAACCATACCCCAGTTGCGAGAAGCCAAGAGAGCCTACACATTTAATAGTCGGGTGCATATAAAACAATCCCAAAGGCTAAACAAGGGCTCACCTACTATAGAACCCGACATATGGATGAATTGAAAAGGCTACCAGAGCCAATCCATTTCCCGCAAATGTGTCCAATATCAAGACCCATACGAGAGCCCACTACATAGCAATCAGGTGTCCTTGGTGGGAAGGCAAGTGCGTGATTGAATTTGGTGTAGAGTAACAATTTGAAACCAGTGAAAAATTGGTACCGACCCTGGCAACCCAACTGCTCAACGGCAGCTCCCGAGTCATCCCCTACTTGGTCCCGGCAAACTTGGGGAAAAGCTACCAGTGCCCCCCCTATTCTGAGCTACATCCGCTACCGGAACCGTTGGGGGAATGCAAGAGATCCGCCGCATAGCAATAGAGAGTCCAGGCCTCATGCAGTACAAGGGATTCCTGTGCAGTGTATCCATCGAAGTCCCCTACTTGGGCATGGCATGGACGATTTCCGAACGGCTACCAGTGTCGCCTGTGTTCGCGAGTTTCGTCCAATGCCGAGACCATTCTAGGGCATCGAGGGACCCACTGCACAGCAATCCGGTGTATTGCATGCATTCGTCTTAGGCAACCTACGCGCCCCTCAAGCGTGACCACGATGTTGCTTGATTAAAACCGATCGCACAATCCTTCATCCGTTCAAGCAGCATCGCGGTCACGCTTGAGGGGCGCGCAGGGGGGCCTTGCCGAATGACACATGTCCCCCATATAAGCTATTTGTCCGAATCCCAGACATCGGTAGGATGACTCCGAGAAATGTCCAAGGCCCCCCATTTTCAACTTTTTTTCAAAAGCAGTCGGCGCTCAAAAAATGGTGCAGACCTCGGCCACCCAACCGCTAAACGTCGGCTCCAGAGTCATCCCCTACTTGGTCCAGGAAAACTTGGGGAAAGGCTACCAGTGCCTCTCCCCTCTTCCGAACTGCATCCGCTACTGGGACCATTGGGGGAACGCAAGAGAGCCGCCGCATAGCAATGGAGAGTCCCAGCCTCATGCAGTACAAGGGATTCTTGTGCAGTATCTCTGTCGAAGTCCCCTACTTGGGCACGACATGGGCGATTTCCGAATGGCTACCAATGTCGCCCGTGTTCGCGAGTTTCATCTGATGCAGAGACCATTCTAGGACGTCGAGGGAGACACTACACGACAATCCAGTGTACTGCATGCATTCGTCTCGGGCGACCTGCGCGTCCCTCAAGCGCGACCGCGATGTTGCTCGATTAAAACCGACCACGCAATCCTTCATCCGTTAGAGCAGCATTGCGGTCACGCTTGAGGAGCGTGCAGGGAGGGCATGCCGAATGACACATATCCCCCATATAAGCTATTTGTCTGAATCCCAGGCATTGGTAGGATGACACCGAGAATCATCCGAGGCCCCTGATTTCTGACTTTTTTCCAAAAGCAGTTGGCGCTCGAAAATTGGTCCAGACCACAGCCACCCAACCGCTAAACGGAGGCTCCCGAGTCATCCCCTACTTGGTCCCAGAAAACTTGGGGAAAGGCTACCATTGCCCCTCCCCTCTTCTGAGCCACATCCACTACCGGGACCATTGGGAGAATGCAAGAGAGCTTCCACATAGCAATGGAGAATCCCGACGTCATGCAGTACAAGGGATTCCTGTGCAATATCTCCGTTGAAGTCCCCTACTTAGGCATGACATGGATGATTTCCGAATGGCTACCAGTGTCACCCATGTTTGCAAGTTTCGTCCGATGCCGAGACCATTCTAGGACGTTGAGGGAGACACTGCACAACAATTTGGTGTACTGCATGCATTCGTCTCAGGCGACCTCCACGCCCCTCAAGCGTGACCCCGATGTTGCTTGATTAAAACTAACCGCGCAATCCTTCATCTGTTCGAGCAGCATCGCGGTCACGCTTGAGGGGCATGCAGCGGGGCATGCCGAATGACACATGTCCCCCATATAAGCTATTTGTCTGAATTCCAGGCATCGGTAGGATGACACCGAGAATCGTCCAAGGCCCCCGATTTTTGACTTTTTTCCAAAAGCAGTCAGCGCTCAAAAATTGGTCCAGACCACGGCCACCCAACCGCTAAACGGCGGCTCCTGAGCCATCCCCTACTTGGTCCCGGCAAACTTCGGGAAGGGCTACCAGTGCCCCCCCCTCTTCCGAGCCGCATCCGCTACTAGGACCATTGGGAGAATGCAAGAGAGCCGCCGCATAGCAATGGAGAGTCTCGGCCTCATGCAGTACAAGGGATTCCTGTGCAGTGTCTCCCTCAAAGTCCCCTACTTAGGCACGACATGGACGATTTCTGAACGGCTACCATTGCCGCCTGTGTTCGCGAGTTTCGTCCGATGCCGAGACCATTCTAGGGCATTGAGGAACCCACTGCACAACAATCTGGTGTACTGCATGCATTCGTCTCGGGTGACCTACGCGCCCCTCAAGCGTGACCGCGATGCTGCTCGATTAAAACTGACCGCGCAATCCTTCATCCGTTCGAGCAGCATCGCGGTCACGCTTGAGGGGCACGCAGGGGGAGCATGCCGAATGACAATGTCCCCCATATAAGCTATTTGTCCGAATCCCAGGCATCGGTAGGATGACACCGAGAATCATCCAAGGCCCCCGATTTCTGACTTTTTTCCAAATGCAGTCAGCGCTCAAAAATTGGTCCAGACCATGGCCACCCAACCGCTAAACGGTAGCTCCCGAGCCATCCCCTACTTGGTCCCGAAAAACTTGGGGAAGGGCTACCAGTGCCCCTCCCCTCTTCCGAGCCGCATCTGCTACCGGGACCATTGGGAGAATGCAACAGAGCCACCTCATAGCAATGGAGAGTCTCGGCCTCATGCAGTACAAGGGATTCCTGTGCAGTGTCTTCCATGAACTCCCCTACTTAGGCACGACATGGACGATTTCTGAACGGCCTCCAGTGCCGCCCGTGTTCGTGAGTTTTGTCCGATGCCGAGACAGTTCTAGGACGTCAAGGGAGACACTGCATAGCAATCCGGTGTACTGCATGCATTCGTGTCGGGTGAACTGCGCGCCCCTCAAGCGTGACCGCGATGCTGCTCAATTAAAACCGACTGCACAATCCTTCATTCATTCGAGCAGCATCACGGTCATGCTTGAGGGGCGCGCAGGGGGGGCATGCTGAATGACACATGTCCCCCATATAAGCTATTTGTCCGAATCCCAGGCATCAGTAGGATGACACCGAGAATCGTCAGAGGCCCCCGATTTCTGACTTTTTTCAAAAAGCAGTCGGCGCTCAAAAATTGGTCCAGACCATGGCCACACAACCGCTAAATGGCGGCTCCCGAGTCATCCCCTACTTGGTCCCGGCAAACTTCAAGAAGGGCTACCAGTGCCCCTCCCCTCTTCCAAGCCGCATCCGCTACCGGGACCATTGGGAGAATGCAAGAGAGCCGCCACATAGCAATGGAGAGTCCCAGCCTCATGGAGTACAAGGGATTCCTGTGCAGTGTCTCCCTCGAAGTCCCCTACTTAGGCACAACATGGACGATTTTTGAACGGCTACCAGTGCCGCTCGTGTTCACAAGTTTCGTCCGATGCCGAGACCATTCTAGGACATCGAGGGAGACACTGCATAGCAATTTGGTGTACTGCATGCATTCATGTCGGGCAAACTGTGTGCCCCACAAGCATCACCGTGATGCTGCTCGATTAAAACTGACCGTACAATCCTTCATCCATTCGAGTAGCATCGCGGTCACGCTTGAGGGGCGCACAGGGGGGGCATGCCGAATGACACATGCCCCCCATATAAGCTATTTGTCTGAATCCCAGGCATCGGTAGGATGACACCGAGAAACGTCCAAGGCCCCTGATTTCTGACTTTTTTTCAAAAGCAGTCAACACTCAAAAATTGGTCCCGACCCCGGCCACCCAACCGCTAAACGGCGGCTCCCGAGTCATACCCTACTTGGTCCCGACAAACTTCGGGAAGGGCTACCAGTGCCCCTCCCCTATTCCGAGCCGAATCCGCTACCGAGACTTTGGGAGAATGCAAGGGAGCCGACGCATAGCAATAGAGAGTCCAGGCCTCATGCAGTACAAGGGATTCCTATGCAGTGTCACCATCGAAGTCCCCTACTTGGGCGCGACATGGACGATTTACGAACGGCTACCAGTGCCGCTGTGTTCGCGAGTTTCGTCTGATGCCGAGACCGTTCTAGGAAGTCGAGGGAGACACTGCACAGCAATCCGGTGTACTGCATGCATTCGTCTCGGGCGACCTGCGCGCCCCTCAAGCGTGACCGCGATACTGCTCGATTAAAACCGACCGCACAATCCTTCATCCGCTCGAGCAGCATCGCGGTCACGCTTGAGGGGCACGCAGGGGGGCCATGCCGAATGACACATGTCCCCTATATAAGCTATTTGTCTGAATCCCAGGCATCGGTAGAATGACACCGAGAAACGTCCAAGGCCCCCGATTTCTGACTTTTTTCAAAAGCAGTCGGCGCTCAAAAATTGGTCCCGACCCCGACCACCCAACCGCCAAACGCCAGCACCCGACTCATCCCCTACTTGGTCCCAGAAAACTTCGGGAAGGGCTACCAGTGCCCCTCCCCTATTCCGAGCCACATCCGCTACCGGAACCATTCGAAGAATGCAAGGGAGCCGCCGCACAGCAATAGAGAGTCCAAGCCTCATGCAGTACAAGGGATTCCTGTGCAGTGTCTCCGTCGAAGTCCCCTACTTGGGCACGACATGGACGATTTACGAACGGCTACCAGTGCCACCCGCATTCACGAGTTTCGTCCAATGCCGAGACCGTTCTAGGACGTCGAGGGAGACACTACACAGCAATCCGATGTACTGCATGCATTCATCTCAGGCGACCTGCACGCCCCTCAAGCGTGACCCCGATGCTGCTCAATTAAAACCGACCACACAATCCTTCATCCATTCGAGCAGCATCGCGGTCACGCTTGAGGGGCGCGCAGGGGGGGCATGCTGAATGACTCATGTCCCCTATATAAGCTATTTGTCCGAATCCCAGGCATCGGTAGGATGAGACCGAGAAACGTCCAAGGCCCCTGATTTCTGACTTTTCAAACACATCACGATTTGTATTGCATCGGACTCGTTCGGCACCGGCGAATCCTTCGACTTGAGCCCTCAAGTCGATGTGTTCCCTTTAGAGGCCTGGGGGCTCGGCTTCCCAACTCACAAGCTTTCGGAATGGGCCATAGGAGAACACATACCCCCTATATAAGCTATTTGTCTGAATCCCAGGCATCGGTAGGATGACACCGAGAAATGGCCAGACTCCCCAACTTCTGACTTTTTGCACACATCTCGCTTTGCATCGGATCGGACCCATTCAGCACCGATGAATCCATCGACTTGCGCCCTCAAGTTGTCGTGTTCCCTATACAGGCTAGGGGGCTCGGCTTCGCAACTCGCATCGCATTCGGAATGGGCCATAGGAGAACACATACCCCCTATATAAGCTATTTGTTCGAATCCCAGGCATCGGTAGGATCACACTGAGAAACGGACACACAACCGATTTTTGACTTCTCGTACAAAGCTCGCTTTGCATTGCATCGGTCTCAATTACACCGATGAATCCTTCGACTTGCACCCTCAAGTCGTCGTGTTCACCTTAAAGGCCCGGGGGCTCGGATTCCCACCTCACATCGCATTTGAAATGGGCCATAGGAGAACACATACCCCCTATATAAGCTATTTGTCTGAATCCCAGGCATCGGTAGGATGACACCAAGAAATGGCCAGACCCCCCAATTTCTGACTTTTCGCACACAGCTCGCTTTGCATCGCATCGGACTCGATTACACCGACGAATCCTTCGACTTTCACCCTCAAGTTGACGTGTTCACCTTACAGGCCCGGGGCCTCAGATTCCCACCTCGCATCGCATTCGGAATGGGCCATAGGAGAACACATACCCTTTATATAAGCTATTTGTCCAAATCCCGGGCATCGGTAGGATGACACCGAGAAATGGCCAGACCCCCCGACTTCTGACTTTTTGCACACATCTCGCTTTGCATCGGATCGGACCCGTTTGGCACCGATGAATCCATCGACTTGCGCCCTAAAAGTCATCGTGTTCCCTATACAGGCTAGGGGACTCGGCTTCGCAACTCGCATCACATTCAGAATGGGCCATAGGAGAACACATACCCCCTATATAAGCTATTTGTTTCAATCCCAGGCATCGGTAGGATCACACCGAGAAACGAACACACAACCGATTTCTGACTTTTCGCACACAGCTCGCTTTGCATCGCATCGGACTCGATTACACCGATGAATCCTTCAACTTGCGCCCTCAAGTCGACATGTTCACCTTACAGGCCCAGGGGCTCGGATTCCCACCTCGCATTGCATTCGGAATGGGCCATAGGAGAACACATACCCCCTATATAAGCTATTTTTCTGAATCCCAGGCATCGGTAGGATGACACCGAGAAATGGCCAGACCCCCCAATTTCCAACTTTTCGCAAACAGCTCGCTTTGCATCACATCGGACTCGATTACACCGACGAATCCTTTGACTTGCGCCCTCAAGTCGACGTGTTCACCTTATAGGCCCGGGGGCTCGGATTCCCACCTCGCAACGCATTCAGAATGGGCCATACGAGAACACATACCCCCTATATAAGCTATTTGTCTGAATCCCAGGCATCGCTAGGATGACACCGAGAAATGGCCAGAACCCCCAATTTTTGACTTTTCGCACACAGCTCGCTTTGCATCGCATCGGACTCGATCACACCGATGAATCCTTTGACTTGCGTCCTCAAGTCGTCGTGTTCACCTTACAGGCCCGGGGGCTCGGATTCCCACCTTGCATCGCATTCGGAATGGGCCATAGGAGAACACATACCCCCTATATATGCTATTTGTCTGAATCCTAGGCATCGGTAGGATGACACCGAGAAATGGCCAGACCCCCCGATTTCCAACTTTTCACACACATCTCGCTTCGCATCGCATCGGGACTCAATCACATTGACGAATCCTTCAACTTGCGCCCTCAAGTCGACGTGTTCACCTTACAGGCCCGGGGGCTCGGATTCCCACCTCGCATCGCATTCGGAATGGGCCATAGGAGAACACATACCCCCTATATAAGCTATTTTTCTGAATCCCAGGCATCGGTAGGATGAAACCGAGAAATGGCCAGACCCCCCGATTTCTAACTTTTCACACACAGCTCGCTTTGCATCGCATAGGACTCGATCACACCGACGAATCCTTCGACTTGCACCCTCAAGTCGACGTGTTCGCCTTACAAGCCTCGGGGCTCGGATTCCCACCTCGCATCACATTTGAAATAGGCCATAGGAGAACACATACCCCCTATATAAGCTATTTGTCTGAATCCCAGGCATCGGTAGGATGACACCGAGAAATGGCCAGACCCCCCAATTTCCAACTTTTTGCACACAGCTCGCTTTGCATCGCATCGGACTTGATCACACCGACGAATCCTTCAACTTGCACCCTCAAGTCGACGTGTTCCCCTTCTTACAGGCCCAGGGGCTCAGCTTCCCAACTCGCATCTCATTCGGAATGGGCCATAGGAGAACACATACCCCCTATATAAGCTATTTGTCTGAATCCTAGGCATCGGTAGGATGACACTGAGAAACGGCCAGACCCCCCGATTTTTGACTTTCCCTCAAAGCTCGCTTTGCATCGCAACGGACTCGTTCCGCACTGACCACTCCATCGACTTGCGCCCTCAAGTCGATCTGTTCCCCTTGGGGCAGTGGCACTGGTAGCAAAAAGTTAGAAATCGGGGGGCTGGGAGGCTTCTCGGTGTCATTCTACCGATGCCTGGGATTCACACAAATAGTTTATGTCACGGGGCTGGCCAAAGGACCAACTTTTTCACTTCTCCAACATCAGAGTTTCCAACCCCCGTGCAGCACTGCCAAGTCTTACTTGCGACTCCCTCTTCGGACAAGCCTGCTCTGACTCACAGAGTACGCCTTCCAACTCCTCGTGAGCTCCCCTTCAGAACTCGACTTGCTCAAGCCTCCATCTACTTGAGCCCTAGCTCTGGAGTGACCCATACCACCCCTTCAACGCCTCTCACTCCCATGCTCTGACTGCAACCCATGTTGACTCCTCGGATGAGCATCTAGCTCAGCACCAACCCGTTGCACTGACTGAACACCCTCAGCTCCATACAACCCAACACTTGGCCACCATGAGAGCTACTCCCAACTCAGCTCGCCTCACCTCCGTTCGGCTCGCCTACCCCCAATGCTCCACGCCCCCTGATGCTTCAACACTGCCTCATGCCTCCGGCTCACCTATCCTAGTTCTTGACTTCAACACTACTCCCGTCCACTCAGTTGGACTATGCTGCACCCCCTTGTACAGACTCTTGTGGGTTGACCCGAGTCTTCATCTTCTGCATCCTTCATCGGACTCCAACTACTAACTCACCCACCTTGCACTCAACTCTGCTCCAAGCACCGAGCTCCCCTTGGACTGGCTCCACACCATTGCATACATACCCCTGTTGGTGATCCTCCGATCTTGCACTCCCCGAGCACTCCAACCAACTCATGCATACCCAAGCCCAGCTCTACATTGCATCTGCATCATGCTCTTGGAACACAACTCAACTCCTAAGCCATCCCTCACTCTGCACTTCACCCAGACACCACATTGCATCCCGGCCCAATGACTCGCTCCTACATGAGCTCTCCACTTGGTTCCCACAGCTCTCCATTCCGGACTCACCAACTCATCTCCATTGCTCCCAACCAACTGGACGCTGACTCCATGCCAACTCGGCTCCGTCTCCATTGACTCCGCCTAAGCAACCCCTGAGACCATCTGGCTAACTTCCTTGACACAGCTGCAACCAACATTCCATTCTTGAGGGTGGTGTGCCCAGCACACCTCTGACTTAGCTCCAACTCGGATACACCCAACTCTTTCGATGCATCCTACTTTCCTCTACTCTTGGCACCTTCGAGATTAGCTCTGCTTCTCCCAGACAAACTTAGCGCCAGCTTGGGTTCCTAGCTCACTCATTGCATCCCTGGCTCCTCATCCAGAATGAATGCAACATCCAACTCCCACGGCGACATGCCTTAGAGCTGACCAATGCTGCGATGAGTCCAGCATCCAACTCCCTTGGCGCCATGCCTTAGAATCGACCCATGTTGAGTCCCCAACTAATCCGCTTCACTGGGTTGGGACTTGCTCCACCCACAACTCGCCCATTGCGCGACAAGCTCTAGCACTCAGCTCCCTCAGCAGCATGCCTTGGAACCGACCCGTGCTAGACCTGGTTACCTGCACTTCACCAGGTGGCGGAGCTCCGAGCTCACTAGAGAACCACTCCACTTTTACCCATGGCGGAGCGACACTTCGTCACTCCTAAAATCCATGAAGAACATCAGCTCGCCCCATGAGCCTGGTGTCAGGGTTACATCTCCTTCACCCCTCGCAAGGAAGACATCCGAGTAGCTCGCCCATTGCGTGACGAGTTCACTTGGCCATTGCGCACCAAGCCGCATTCAACTCGGACTCCAGGTGTGTGATCCCAACGACCACTCCAACACCATATGCCATCGCCATCCGAATGACATACCCCTACTACACACTTTTGGACACCAACACCACACCCAACTCAGCCGCATCCCACATACGACCTACACACCTGAGTGATATCCATTCACTCCAGTAGAGCTCACCTCTGTGAAGCCTACCGAGGGATTCGACGCATCTCCGTGCTCCACCCATGGCCAGCACTCAATGCCTTACCCTTTCGATTTCACCTCGGATCGGTCCACGACCGCATCCTACACCCTATACTCTAAGCAAGGCACTCAGGTACCCCATTGAACTCAGCTCACTGGTTGCCCAACTCGCTTACACTGGAATCATTCACTTGAGCTCGCCATCCTGGCTCACTCGGCACTTCGGATCCAACACCAGAATCAGTTGCATACTTCTGAGGTTGACGCCCAGCTCGCCTCAAGGAGCCCCAGCTGCCCCCAAGAGGAACAACATCCCCTTACATTCTCCCCCACTCAAAACAGGCAACACCCTCGACACCGAACCACTATGGCGCAGGACATCCTTACCCACTCCCAACTCAGAGACCTGTTCTGAAGAGAACGAACCACCACGCTGCAACCTTTCTGAATCCTCCATACTCAGATGCAACTCACGCTGCAAGCCACCCACACTAACTTCAACGCAGCGAGCCCCCACGACTAGACTTCCACTGCTGAGTTGTTCCTTTCCTGAACATTCTAAGTTACTGTGTTCTCCGTCCTGGCAAACACATCACTTTACACAACCTTGGCCCCAAGCTGCCCTCAATGCAAGTCCCTGACTTCACCAAGGTGACCCCCAACTCGGCAACCAACAACCTGGCTCACCACACTCCCATGGCATTGAACCCACATCTGATACCTTGTTCCACCAAGAAACCACATGAACATTTCGCTCACTTCTACCTCCGCCTTGTGGCATCCCCATGACACCACCCAAAATGACTTCCCAAGATTGCACCTTCCACATTCGGCTTCCCGGCTTCCTTCCGTTGCGCTACTCTGATTGTCTGCTGACTGACCCACACGGCATGCTCCCAGCACCCGGCACTGCCTCCAACAACCCAACCCAAAGCAGCTCGACCCAGTGACAAGTCCACGACTTCCACCCAAACTGGTCTACAACATGTGCCCACCGATACACTTCCCGTATTCAGTGCTCTCTCAGTACTTCATCATAAGCCCATTTCATTTTGCCGACCAACACTGCCGACTCGACTCCGCACGAACCAAACTGTTATGCATTGTCTCCAAACACCCTTGTCTGCCCTTTGCCAAGTCCAACTTGACAACACTTCCCTGTGACTCGGGCATCCCAATGAGTTCCACACTCTCGGCCTCAACTCGCCACACTGCATTGAACAACATTCTCAATGCTTGGTCTACCCACATCAATCCGTCGCACCATCTTGTCTACCCCTGACACAGCATCGTGGCGCACACCCAGTGTACCCACTCGACCCGAAGTCTCTCACTGCACTACCAGAACTGCAGCCCAAAATAGCGCACATCAATCCGCAAACCAACCTCCTGCAACAAATGCCATACCCTGCAACTCGCCAACAACCAATGCTGACTCGGTTCCACCAACACAACAACTGAACTGGCTTCACCTCTACCTCCAGACATCCCCGATATCTGCCACCCTGAACCCATGACAGTGCCTCCTGGTCTGTACTTGCTGCCTCCAATGCAACTCAGCCAACAAAAAGGCCTCTTGCAACCATTCCAGCCCACCATATTGTTCAGCCCATCCATGCGAAGTACTCCATCTTCCTCTGACTTCCATTTGTGACTCAGCCACTTAACAAGTCCCGTGACTCCTGGCCTCAAATCGCCACCCAACCACAACCCTTCTCAGGTCCAACCCGAGATTCTGGTCTTACATGCCCCTACTAAAATACGCTGCCCCATGCAACTTGGCCCCAACTGACCTCTGCAAGCAATGACACTGCCCCAATTCCTCCTCGGAAGCACACCAAGTGCCCCTACTCCCTGAACTGATCCCACCAACCTTGTAAAACCAATCCCCCTTTTCCTCACCAAGCGTCGTTGCACTCCCGTCAGAGCACAACCCAGCCACTTTCACTGCACTTAACACACATTTTGACATGACTACCATAAGCCACCGCGACCAACACACTCATCTGAGCTCCAACTGGCCGACTTAACAAGAAGCTTGTCGTGCATAGACGGGCTCCAAGAGTTCTTCGTCCCCAAACTCCTTGCGCCGATGCAACCAAACTCCCATTTTGGCATAGAGGAAGAGGTGACCTTCCCCAAAACAAGTCCAATCCCACATGAACTTCATGCATCAACTTGGCATTCTACACTGAGATCCGCCCAACATAGTGTTGACAACCACTACAACACCGACTCACACTCGCCAACTTCGCTTATCCAAGCTACTAAGGCTCCCCAATCACATGAGATTCTTCCCCTTTTCGCTCCAACTAGTAGTAGACCCCAATTCAGACTAAATCCAACTGTCCACCACAGCAACTGTGCATGAAAGATGCCCCATCTCATCCTCCAAGCGCCTCCAGAAAGCATCCCATTCTGCCAACTCCGGAAACAAATGCCACGACAGACTCAGCCCAAAACCACTACCACCATGGAACTTGACCATGGGCACACAACATTTGCCCTTCTCCCTCAACGAATTGGCCTCACTTCGGTGACCACAACTTCCTGGCCAACCTGATCTACAAGCAACCAGTGCTCTCTGTCGGATTGAAACAAACCGATTTCACTACCATCCAGCTGCAGATCCCTCGAACTGTCCACCAACTCTACCACACTGCGCTGAGACCAACTCCTGGCCCCAGGGAAATCCACTTTCCAACGCAGCTCTACTCTGATACCAACTGTCACGGGGCTGGCCAAAGGACCAACTTTTTCACTTCTCCAACATCAGAGTTTCCAACCCCCGTGCGGCACTGCCAAGTCTTGTGAATCCCTCTTCGGACAAGCCCGTTCTGACTCACAGACTACGCCTTCCAACTCCTCGCGAGCTCCCCTTCAGAACTCGACTTGCTCAAGCCGCCATCCACTTGAGCCCTGGCTCCGGAGTGACCCATACCACCCCTTCAACGCCTCTCACTCCCATACTCCAACTGCAACCCATGTTGACTCCTCGGATGAGCATCCAGCTCGGCACCAACCCGTTGCACTGACTGAACACCCTCAGCTCCATACAACCCAACACTTGGCCACCATGAGAGCTACTCCCAACTCAGCTCTCCTCACCTCCGTTCGGCTCGCCTACCCCCAATGCTCCACGCCCCCTGATGCTTCAATGATGCCTCGTGCCTCCGGCTCACCTATCCCAGCTCTTGCCTTCAACACTACTCCCGTCCACTCAGTTGGACTATGCTACACCCCCTTGTATAGACTCTTGTGGGTTGACCCGAGTCTTCATCTTCTGCATCCTTCATCGGACTCCAACTACTAACTCGCCCACCTTGCACTCAACTCTGCTCCAAGCACCGAGCTCCCCTTGGACTGGCTCCACACCATTGCATACATACCCCTGTTGGTGATTCTCCGATCTTGCACTCCCCGAGAACTCCAACCAACTCATGCATACCCAAGCCCAGCTCTGCATTGCATCCGATTTCTAAGTCCCAATTTTTAAGGCCCAATTTTGGGACCCGTTTCTTTAGCTCGATTTTGGGATCTATTTTCGGACCCGATTTGTAAGGCCCGATC